>CAUYQS010069087.1:0-10328 GCA_963574585.1 Otolemur crassicaudatus | reverse complement strand
TGGGCTCAAGCAAGTCTCCTGCCTCAGCCTCCCAAGTAGCTGGGACCACAGGCGCCCACCACAATGCCTGGCTATTTTTGGTTGCAGTCATCATTGTTGTTTGGCAGGCCCAGGCTGGATTTGAACCAACCACCTTAGGTGTATGTGACTGGCGCCTTAGCCACTTGAGCCACAGGTGCTGAGCCCATATGTTTTACTTTTATATGCACTTTAAACCCACAAAACTTTGCTACTGTTTTTGCTTTAGATAATCATTTATCTCTTAGAGTGATTAAAAGCATGAAAAAGTGTCTATTATATTTACTTTCATTTTAACTATTTTCAAAGATCATTTCTTTGTGTAGATCCAGTTTTCTGTCTGAAATCCTATTCCTTTTATCTAAAGAACTTCTTTAATATTTCTTGTAGTACAAGTCAACTAATGATGAATTCTGTTTTTGTTTGCTTGAAAAGGTTTTTATCATTTTTTTATTTCATTATTTTGGAAAGTTTTGCCGAGTAGAGAATTCTGGTTTGATAGCTTTTGGTTTGTTCTTGTTTTTTCTTCTTCTTAAAGCACTTTAAAGATGTCCCTACACTGTCTTCCGTCTTATATAGTTTTTGATGAGAAGGTGGCTGTGATTGTCTTGCTTCATTGAAGAACCATATAATGTGTTGTCTTCCCTTCTGGCTACTTTGAAGACATATCTCTTTATTTTTTTGTAGAGACAGAGTCTCACTTTATCCCCCTCTTTAGAGTGCTGTGGCATCACACCTCACAGCAATGAAGACATATCTTTTAACCTTAGTTTTCAGTTGTTTGGATATGATGTGTTGCTTTTTTGTTTGTTTTTGGTATTCTGTACCAAAATGTGTGTGTTTTTTTGTTTGTTTTGGTATTCTGTGTGGAAAAATTGCCTGAGCTTTTTGGGTCTGTGTTTTGATATCACTTATTATTTTTGAATAATTCTTGGCCATTATGGCTTCAATTATTTCTTTTCTCCTTTTGGAAGTTCAGTTACATATTTATTAGACCATTTGATATTGGATTCAGTATCACAATTCAAAAGTTACTGAGATTCAAAGATAGAGCCTTTGAATGCTTTATCCTGTATTTTTTCCTTTCATTTCTCTTTGTGTTTCAGTTTGGGTAATTTACTTTGGCCTATCTTCAAATTTACTAAAACTTTTCTGAGCTCTGTTGAATCCACTAATGAACCCGTTAAAGGTATTCTTTCATCCTGTTACTAGGCTTTTCTTTCTTTCTTTCTTTCTTTCTTTCTTTCTTTCTTTCTTTCTTTCTTTCTTTTTGAGACATAGTCTCACTTTGTCACCCTGGGTAGAGTGCTATGGCTTCACAGCTCACAGCAACCTCCAGCTTTTGGGCTTAGGCAATTCTCTTGCCTCAGCCTCCCAAATAGCTGGGACTACAGGCATCCACCACAGCGCCTGGCTATTTTTTTGCTGCAGCTTGGCCGGGCCTGGGTTCAAACCCACCACCCTTGGTATATGGGGCTGGCACCCTGTATAGGCCCTATACAGGCGCTGCCCTAGGCTTTTCTTTCTTAACTGTTTCATTTGATTTTTTTCTAGGTGTCTCCATCTATGGCTGAAATTCCCTATTTGTTCATTCATGTTGTCCACCTTTTAGTATATGAATCATAGTTATTTTCTTTCTTTCTTTTCTTTTTTTTTTTTTTGAGAAGGAGTCTCACTATGTATAGGCAAAATGCCTATATGCTTCTGGCCAAAAATGCCATTTGAGAGAGAGCAGTGAAAAGACTTTGTGCAGGCGCACTTGTGAGAAACTGAGGCAGAATCCCATATGGCCGAGTTAGTTGCAGGCCTAACATGACAAAGGCTTTGGCTGAAATGGCATTTCCAGACTGCGTTAAGGAATTAAGATTGACTTTATAAGGCCAATGAAAAAGCCCTTTGGAAAACTGGCCAGATACCCAACAGTAACCTTTCCTGATCTGTGGTAAGTGACGAAAGTCACTTGCTGATGGGTCCGGGAATGGTAATGTGCTAGGGGACCTCAAGAGAAGAGGAATTTACCCAGTGCATACAGGTATCTTTCTAATGACACAGATGAAACCTGGGCTCATGAAAGACTTTTGAGAAGTCCAGCCTGAGAATTCCTTATAAAAGGCTCCAGCAAAGGCCTACATGGGAGCAGAGGTTTGCACACAAATTCTTGTATGCCCAAGAAGTTTCTCTATGCTTTGCTTAAAGATTCGAAGTAACTGCCTCCAAATGGCGTGGTCAGTAGAACAGACATTCAAATCGTCTCTTTCCCCCATAGCCTCAGGCTTCAGATAAGAACAAAGAAAGTAATAACTGACAACATGTTCTTCATTAAGTTATATTAAACCAGGTTATGTTGAAAGGGTTATGCTTAAAGGTGTATGTTGGGTGGATTATCAGATTACAGGGAGGAGCTACTTACAGGATGGGTGGTCATAAGATGTTTAAATGGATTAATAAAGTCATTGATGTCCAATGCACATGTGCAGAGGGATTGTAATGAATGTAATGAGGTCATTGTTGTATAGTGTGTGTGCACAAGATTGCCTATATAAACCAACAGCAAATAAAGAAGGGTCACCATTTTGCCTGAGCGAGCAGATGGTCGCCTTTATTTAAAAAACAATTTCAATAAGCGTGCTTATTCTTCACTACATCACTTTTCCGTGAGACCCTAACAGCAACACCCTTGCGGCAACAACTGTGTCACCCTTGGTAGAGTGCAGTGGCATCACAGCTCACAGCAACCTCAAACTCTTGGGCTTAAGTGATTCTCTTACCTCAGCCTCCCAAGTAGCTGGGACTACAGGCATCCGCTACAATGCCCAGCTATTTTTTGTTGTTGCAGATGTCATTGTTTAGCTGGCCCAGGTCGGATTCGAACCTGCCAGCCTGGGTGTACGTGGCCAGTGCCCTACCCATTTAGCTACAGGCAATGCCCGAATCATAGTTATTTTAAATTCCCTGTCCATTTCAGGAATTGAGGGTTTTGTTGATCACATTGTCTCTGGATCATGGGTTGTTTCGGTCTTGCCTTTAGGGGTGTCTCATGAAGTTTAAGTGAAGGTCGGTGCTGCCAATGTGATCTTTTCTGCCCCTGCTGAAGAGGCAAAGGGAATATCCCAGGAAGTAGTATTTCCCCAGGTAGTATGTAGGGATTTCTAGATAAGTAATTCTAGAAGTCGTGAGGCAGGTCAAATCTTTAATAACAATCCTTCCTTTTTCCTCTATTCCAGTTCTGCCTTCATAGTTCTCTGCCTTTACCCAAAAACTGTAGAAAATGAACAAATCCCAGGTAAGTTGTTTATTTATTCTCCACTTTGTTTTTAATGCATTTGACAATGACAAAAATCTAGAGAATGAAATAGAAAAGTATAAATGAATAAAACTAAAGGAAAACATGGTAAGATTAACTGATCAGTACCAGCATCCAAAAAGCAAACTTAATTAAGAATCTTGCATTGGCTGCTGAGTGCGGTGGCTCACACCTGTCATCCCAGCACTTGGGAGGCCGAGGCGGGTGGATTACCGGAGCTCACAGGTTTGAGACCAGCCTGACCCAGAGCAAGACCCCATCTCTAAAAAATAGCCAGGCGTTGTGGCAGGCATCTATAGTCCCAGCTACTTGGGAGGCTGAGGCAAGAGGATCACTTGAATCCAAGAGTTTGAAGTTGCTGTGAGCTGTCATTCTACCACACTCTACCAAGGGTGACCAAGTGGGACTCAAAAAAAAAAAAAAGAATATGGCATTGGTTAAGCATACCAATTCCTTAGCTTTTTTTTAAATTTGTTTTTATTTAATTACATGATTTTTTATATTAAGTCTGAATGCATTTTCTTGACCTTCATACAGGTGGTATTTTGGACAGCATCCGCAGAAACAATCAAAATTGAATGAGTAATCAGTTGTTTATTTTTTTCATATACCATTTTTCAGTGCAAGTACAGAGTATTATTATACATATTTTGTTTTTACAGTCAGATTACATAATGCCAGGGAACTTGGTAAAATAGTGTGTGTATTTAAATTTTCTCCCAATTCCTCACAGGTACCATTGTTATTTCTTTCTTGAGTATCTTTCTAGAGCTTATTTGTACATATTTATATAACATGCACAAAGTAAACAAGTACAAATATAGATACAAATATAAGATAGCATATTAATCATACTGTTCTATTTATATGTGTGTTTGGGTTTTTTTTTTTTTTTTTTTTGCAGTTTTTTGAACCTGCCACCTCTGGCATATGGGACTGGCACCCTACTCCTTTGAGCCACAAGCGCCACCTATATGTGTTTATTTTTAATTAATAGACTTCATATCTAGAGCAATTTGGATTTATAGAAAAATTAAATAGAAAGTGCAGAGTTCCCATATACCTCTACATTCCCCTGCTACCCTCACAGTTTCCCTAATTTATTGAGATCTTGAAAAAAAAAACTTGAATTAATGTGGTATACTTGTTACAGTTGATGAGCCAATATTGATACTTTTTTTGAGACAGAGTGTTACTATGTCTCCCTTTGGCCAATGTTGATACTTTTTTTTTTTTTTGGAGACAGAGTGTTACTATGTCTCCCTTTGTCCAGTGCTATGGCCTCACAGCTCATAACAACCTCCAACTCCTGGGCTTAAGCAGTTCTCTTGCCTCAGCCTCCCAAGTAGCTGAGACTACAGACACCCACCACAACACCTAGCTATTTGTTTTGTTGTAGTTGTCATTGTTTTAGCAGGCCTGAGCCAGGTTTGAATCTGCCAGCCCTAGTGTATGTGGCTGGTGCCCTACCCACTGAGCATGGGCCCTGCCCCAGTATTGATACTTAAAGTCCGTAGTTTACATTAAGTTCACTCTTTGTGTTATATATTCTATGGGTTTTGAAAAATGTGTAATGACATATATTTCCCATTGTAGTCTTATACAGAATAGTTTCACTACCCTAGTAATCCCTCGTGCTCCGTTTATTTATCCCTTCCTACCTCTCCCTGTGTCCCTGATATCATAAGCACTGATCTTTTTACTGTCTCATCTTCCTAGTCTTGCCTTTCCAGAATGTCATACAGCTGGATTCATACAGTAGGTAGTTTTTTTTGTTTGTTTGTTTTTGTTTTTAGATTAGTTTCCTTTGCTTAGAAATTTCCTCAGCTCAGTGCCTGTGGCTTAAGTGGCTAAAGCGCCAGCTGCATACATCTGAGCTGGCTGGTTTGAATCCAGATTGGGCCACCAAACAACAATGACAGCTGCAACCAAAAAATAGCTGCGTGTTGTGGCAGACACCTGTAGTCCCAGTTACTTGGGAGGCGAAGGCAGGAGACTTGCTTGAGCCCAGGAGTTGGAGGTTGCTGTGTGCTCTGATGCCACAGCACTCTGGCACTCTATCCAGGGTGACAGCTTGAGGCTCTGTCTCAAAAAAAAAAGAAAAAAGAAAAAGAGATTTCCTCCATGTCTTTTAGTGGCATGATATCTCATTTTGTTTTAGCACTAAGTAATATTCCATTTTGTGGCTATGCCACAGTTTATTTATCCCTTCACCTGTTGAAGGACATCTTAGTGGTTTCCAAGTTTTAGAAATTATAAATGAGGCTATGAATAGGTTTTTGTGTAGACATAAGTTTTCGACTCATCTGGATAAATACCAGGGGCCACATTGCTAAATTACATATACTAAGAATTTGATTAATTTTATAAGAAACTGCCAAAATGTCTTCCAGGTGTCTGTGCTATTTTGCATTCCCATAATCAGGGAATGAGAGTTCCTGTTGCTACACATTCTTGCTAGTGTTTGGTGCTGTCACTGTCTGGATTTTAGCCATTTTGATTGGTGTGTAATGGTATTTTGTTTTGATTTACAATTCCCTGGTGACATATGATGTTAAGCATCTTTTCATATGCTTCTTTGCTCTCTTTATCTTAATTGGATATTTTTCCCATTTTTTTTTCTTATTTTGAGTTTTCAGTTAATTTACCTTTTTTATTTTATTTTATTTTATTTTATTTTATTTTTTTTTTGAGACAGAGCCTCAAGCTGTCCCCCTGGGTAGAGTGCCGTGGCATTACAGCTCACAGCAACCTCCAACTCCTGGGCTCAAGAGAGTCTCCTGCCTCTGCCTCCCAAGTAGCTGGGACCACAGGCGCCCGCCACAGCACCTGGCTATTTTTTGGTTGCAGCTGTCATTGTTGTTTTGGCGGGTCCGGGCTGGGGATTCGAACCCGCCACCTTAGGTGTATGTGGCTGGCGCCTTAGCCCGTTGAGCTATAGGCGCCGAGCCTCATTATCTACTTTTGGCGTGATCCTAGCTTCTTTTTGCTTCATCCATCTTGTTGCTTGGTCTTTTCCTTTTTTTATTAACCCAATTTATTCATAATTTATTACATTTTATTTATTTTGAGACAGAGTCTCACTCCATCACCCTGGGTAGAGTGCCATGGGATCATCGCAGCTCACAGCAACCTCAAACTCTTCAGCTCAAGTGATCCTCTTGCCTCAGCCTCCTGAAGAGCTGGGACTACAGGCACCTGCCACAACACTTGGCTATTTTTTTTCCATTTTAGTAGAGGCAGGCTTTCACTTGTGCTCAGTCTCAAATTCCTGAGCTCAAGCAATCTACCCGCCTGGGCCTCCCAGAGGGCTAGGACTACTGGCCTGAGCCACCATGCCCAGACTATTATATTATTTTTAAATGAAAAATTAATACGTGTTCTTTCTTTAAACATCTTGATCAAAATACAGAACATACTAGTTATAAGAGAAAATCCACATACCTCCACAATCACTGCACACAATTGATTCTCTCTTCTCTTAGACTTCTCTTGTACTCCTTTTTTGAGACAGCTAATTTAAAAATTATTTCTATTTTGACTGAATATATAAATCTATGCTGCCTTTGAAGAGTTAAAAATTACTGACAAAGCCAGAATCCTCTTTCAACACTTACCTTAATCCTGTTTCCCATTTAACAGGTCGTGATGTAATTACCTTTACTGGAAGGTGGGTCATGACAGCTCTTTTAAAAAAAATCTTAATTTTTAAATTTTTATTTGTTTTTATGTACATTCACACTTAATTTTTTGTAAGTGAATAAATGTTATAGCTTACAGAGTTTTCAGTAAAATCTCTATAAACATTTTTCCTTTTTTGTATGTCTTGCAGTTTTTTTTTTTTTTTGGCTGGGGCTGGGTTTGAACCCACCACCTCCAGTATATGGGACCAGCACCCTACTCCTTTGAGCCACAGGTGCTGCCCCTTTTTTGTATGTCTTATCTTCTTATTCTCCTCTTCCACCTCAGTCTTACTTTTCACTCCCTTCATCCCAGGAAACCCATGTAAACAACTTAGAGTGTACCCTTTTATTGTGCTCATGTAACCATGTATGTGATGCATATACATACGTGTATACTCACACATATACATATGTAGGCGTTAATCTGTCAGGTTTTTTTTTTTTAAAAAACCCATATATGTATATATGTATATGGCTATTTTGCTTTATTCAACTCCACATCACAAATTCTCTCAAGCTACCTTTTAAAAGTCTGGGATTGTTTGTTTTAATGACCACCAAATTATCCATGATATGATGTACCATACTTTATTTGATAATTTCCCTAGTGATGGATTCAACCACTATGAAAGAACATATACCTTTCTTATAAAATTTATCCATATTTTTTCCTTTTTCCATTACTAAGTGCTTATTACTGGAGAGGAGGAAGGATACTAATTTTTGTACATTTATCTTGTATCCAGCCATCTTATCAAAGCTTACATCAATTTCAGTAGCAATTTTTTTTTTTTTTTTGAGACAGAGTCTTGCTCTATCACTCAAGCTACCATGCAGTGGTGTCATCTTAGCAACCTCAAACTCCTGGGCTCAAGTGATCCTCCTGCCTCTGCCTGCCCAGTAGCTGGGATTATAACTACCATGCCTGGCTAATTTTTTCCATTTTTTGTAGAGACGGTGTCTTGCTCATGCTCAGGCTTTCTTAAACTCCTGAGCTCAAGTGATCCTCCCACCTTGGCCTCCCAAAGTGTAAGGATTACAGGCATGAGTCAACGATTTTCGGCCACAATTTTAATGTAATTGTTTTACTAGAGTCTCTTGAATTTTCTAGGAACATAACCATATCTTTGTTTTTTCCTTCCAGTGTTTATATGCTTTATTACTTTTTGTTTTCTTTAGAACCTCTAAGACCATATTAAATATTAATAGTGACAGTGGCACCCCTATGCATTGCTAATTTTAATTAAAATAGTTTGTGTTTCACCATTTAAGATAATGATTAATGTTGGGTTTAGTAAATGGTCTTTAGTATATTGTATGTGATTGCTTTCTGTTTCAACTTTCTATGGTTTTTATTAGGAATAGTTGCCATATGTTTCAAATACTTCACTGGCATTTATTGTTGTGGTTATATGGTTTTTCTTCTTCAGTATGGATAATAGATTATGTTGATAGATTTCCCCATACTGGAATATCTTTGCATTCTTGGAAGAAGTCCTGCTTGGTCACATTTTATTATACTCTTGATGTATTGTAGAATTCTATTTGCTAAAATCATAAAGCAAATTCTAAACAGAATTTTTGCAGCTGAGCTCCTAAGTCTATAGATGTACTTTTTTTTATTACTATCTTGGGTTTTGATATCAAAGCCATGTGTTTTATAAAATAGGAGTGATTTCCTCATTTTAATATCATCTAGAATAGTTTAAATAGCATTGGAATTATTAGTTAAGTAAAACTCATTTGTGAGGCTGGGCATAGTGGCTCATGCCTGTAATCGCACTCTGGGAGGCCAAGGTGATGGCGCTTGAGCTCACAGGTTTGAGACCAACCTGAGCCAGAGCAAGACCTCCATCTCTAAAAACAGCTGGGTATTGTGGTGGTGCCTATAGTCCCAGCTACTTGGGAGGCTGAAGCAAGAGAATTGCTTGAGCCCAAGAGTTTGAGATTGCTGTGAGCTATAATGCCATAGCACTCTATTGACAGGACAAAATGAGAGTCTCAAACAACAACAACAACAACAACAACAAAACCCCCAACTCATTTGTAAACCCATATGGATCCAGCCCATTTTTCAATATTAGCTCTTTAATTACTCTTTTAATATCTTTTGTGATAATGTTTATTTTGGTTTTCTACTTCTTATTGGTTTTGGTCATTTATATGTGCTGGAAACATTTTATTCTTCTGAATTTTTAAATTTGTTGCCACTGTTCTTTTCTGTTATTTCCTTTCTTGTTTCTAATATTGTATATTTTTACTCTTATTCGGAAATAATATCTTATTCGGACTAAATCTAGCATTGGGATTTACATTTTCTATTCTACTGCTTTCTGCTTCTATTTCTTCCTTCTAGTTTTTTAGCTACTATTCATTACTTTATTGAGATGAATAATATGTTCCTTTGCAGAAAAAAAATTTGCCATCAGTCATTTAAAACTATACATTTTCCTCTGAGTATAGCTTTTGCTGTTTTAAGCTCAGGTATAAAATGTGCTTTTTCTCGCTTTCTAGACAGTTTGTAATGTTCTTTAACTTTACTCTTTGATCCAAGGTTGTGTTTCTTAATTTCTATGCAGTTATGTTGGCAGCCACCTTCAAATTGTTTGTTTCTAGTTAATGGATTATAATAACGGACCATGGATTGCAAAACTGGTACTTATTTAAATTTGTGGAGGTTTTCCAGGCTAAGATTTGAATTGATTTTTGTGTATGTTCCCTAAATAATACATAAAGAACATTCTATATTAAAATATTTTACATATAGTCATAAGATCATGTTCACTAATTGCCTTATTCAAGTCCTCTATGTCTTTATGTTTGTCTATTAAATATGTCTAGTTCCAAGAGAGATGTATTAAAGTGTTTCTAATCATATTTTTATCATTTATCAAATTCTGTTTGCAATGGTCTCGGATTTTCAATCTTCAGTTCTTCTGATACTTGAGGACTAGGGTTTACCACCACCGTAACTTTTTAACAGATTGTGTCTGTTATTATATAATATCTAGTTGTGTGCTTTTATCCTTAAATCTCACCCGTCTGACTGGGACATTTCAATTCTTGTTCTTGTTCTTTTTTTTTTTTTTTAATTTGTATTTGCCTATTTTCTTTTTGCTACCTCTTTATTTTTGGCCTTCCTTGTCACATGATTAGTTTTTTTTAAAAACATATCTGGCTCAGCGCCTATAGCTCAACCGGCTAAGGTGCCAGCCACGTACACCTAAGGTGGCGGGTTCGAATCCCCAGCCCGGACCGCCAAAACAACAATGATGGCTGCAACCAAAAAATAGCCGGGCGTTGTGGCGGGCGCCTGTGGTCCC
>CAUYQS010069086.1:0-33892 GCA_963574585.1 Otolemur crassicaudatus | reverse complement strand
ATGATGGTCTGAGAAGATGCATGAAATAATTTCTAATACTTTAGATTTGCTAAGGTTAGATTTGTGGCCTAAGTTGTGATCAATTTTGGAGTTTGCTCCATGTACTGATGAAAAAAATGTGTATTCAATTTTGTTAGGATGAAATGTTCTGTAGATGTCTGATAAGTCCAGAAGTTGAATAGTTAAATTTAAATCTAAGATTTCTTTGGTAAGCTTCTTATTGGAGGATGTATCCAACACTGCCAAAGGAATGTTAAAATCTCCAACTACAATGGAGCTTGGGGAAATCAAGTTGCTCATGCCCGTTAGGGTCTCTTTTATAAATTGAGGTGCATTCTGGTTGAGTGCATAGATACTGATAATTGAGATCTCATCATATTGAGTATTGCCCTTACCAAATATAAAGTGACCATCTTTATCCTTGGTTACTTTTGTTGGTTTAAAACCTATTGTATCTGCTAATAAAATTGCAACACCTGCTTTTTTCTGCTTTCCTTTAGCCTGGAATATAGATTACCATCCCTTCACCCTGAGTCTATATTTGTCTTTTAAGGTAAGATGAGATTTTTGTATACAACAAATGTCTGGTCTGAGTTTCTGTATCCAATCAGCCAATCTGTGCCTATTTAGAGGACAACTTAAGCCATTCACATTGATTAAAATTATTTATAAGCCTGATAAAATTTTACTTATCAAGTTGTTCAAAAGCTTCGTGGATGTTTTTAATCCTTTTGCCCTGTAGAAGTTGGAGTTTGATCAATAGTTTCTGAGTTAGTTTACTTTTGTGATGGAGGATTGCACTGGTCATTATGGAGAATAGGTCTGAGAATATCCTGGAGAGCTGGTTTGGTTATGGTAAATTTCATCAATGCATGCATGTCATTAAAGTATTTAATTTCTCTATCATAAATGAAACTCAGTTTCCCAGGATACAGGATCCTGGGCTGAAAGTTAATTTGTTTTAAGAGATTAAATGTCGGCGACCACCCTCTTCTTGCCTGAAAGGTTTTGGCAGAGAGATCTACAGTTATTCTAATATTCTTCCCCTTGTAGGTTAGGTTATAGTTTTCTTACGTCTCGCTGCTTTCAAGATTTTCTCTTTCATATTAACTTTAGTGAAGTTAATTATGATGTGTCTGGGGGATATCTTATTCAGGTTGAGTCGTGCTGGGGTTTTGAAGCTGTCTGCAATCTGAATTTAAGGATCTCTTGACATATCTGGAAAGTTCTCTTTCATAATTTCATAAAGAAGAGTCTCTGTGTTTTGCAAAGCAACTTCGTCGCCTTCAGGGATTCCTATAAGGTGAATATTAGATTTCTTCAAATTATTCCAGAACTCTCTGAGAGAATGATCCATTTTTTCTTTCCATTTCTGAATATGTTTGGACATATTCAGAAACTTTTACTTGTACATTTGAGAGCTTTTCTTCTGCCTCATGCACTCTGTTACCAAGAGGTTCTACCATATTTTTCAGATCTTTGAGGGCTGCAATCTCTTGCCTTAATGTTTCAAAATATTTGGTGGTTTTGTCTTTGAATTTGTTGAATTCTTGTGTGAACTTTTGGAATGCTCCTTGAATTTCTAGTTCTATCTTTGCCTCTATTCTATTAATCTTATTTGCAATCCAAATTCTGAATTCAATTTCTGACATCTCAGCCATCTGTTTATATAGGAGATCTTTAGTTCCCTCTTCCATATCCTTTCTTGGTGGGGGTTGACCTACTCTGGTTAGTCATATTACCAACTACATCCTTTCTTGGTGGGGGGTTGATCTACTCTGGTTATTAATATTACCAGAGTTTTTCTGCTGATTCTGCCCCTTGATTATTTTACCCTGTTTATCTTTTCCCCTTGAGATTTGTCAAGGACGCATACAGTGTCATGGCCTGAGAGCCTAGGGACTTGCTTCGGGTGGTAGGGCTATGTGGCTCTCTCTTATTTTCAGCTGGTCTCTGTCCTACCCTACTGATTCAGTTTCTCTTGGTTGAAGTCTCTGATGTGGAGAAATACCAGCAATTAAGTCACCCCACCTCTCACAAACAACAACTGGGCAAGGAAAATCAAACCTTCCCTCAACCATACACTCAGGGTGCCCCTTTGATTAGACCCTGGGTGGTTTGCCTGATTTAAGGGATCGAAATCAGTGTCCCAGTCAGCACCAGTTTCAGGTAGAAGAGTCCAAATGTCTCTGGTAGCTAGATAAGAGGGGTCTGCTTGCAGCTCGGATATAACTTGCTCCAGTGCTATGTGAGAGTAAAGGGACCCACCCAGCAAATAGGTTAGTCTAGGAAGGTTAATACCTCCTTCTCCACCTTGCACCCAGTAACTCGTAATCCCCCAGGTCTTTGACCCTATTCACTCCAGTAGGCAACTGCTCCTGGGGTTTATGACTGCCAAAATCACCTGGAAATCTCCGTCTGGCAGAGGGACCTAGCATGTTTAAAGTAGGCTATGAACGTTCTCTCAATTCCAGCCCCTGTCCCAGCTAGATTCTTCTGCCAAGTCAGAGGCTGCTAGAGCTGGTGAAGAACTCAGCTCTGGGTAGCACGCAAATTAGATTTTACACTCAGGTGTCAATTCCAGCCTCTGCCCACCTATTGCCTTTGTCTCAGCTGTATTACCCTAAGGACTGGTGCTAATGGTCTCTTTATTTACAAAAGTTACCAAGTCCATTCAGCCTGTGGCTGCTTCTTGAACCTCTGGTTGCCCAGAGAGATGAGGCTTGTCTATCTGGAATGGCATCAGTTCACAGCTCAGGATGCCACTGTTGCTGTATGGCTTCCTCTGAGCCAACTTTCTTCTCCTCACTTCTATGCCACAGTCAGTGCAGAGCAGCACCAGCCCTTTCCCCCTCCACTTCTCTCAAGGAGATGCCCAAGAATCTGGACTCCATAGGTAATAAACCTCCAGACCTCAGGGTTGGGGGGGGAATTCTCGGAGTTCAATGTTGCAGATGGGGAATATATACAATTTTATGACTGGCAGGAAGGTGCTGTGGCACGCCTGCAAGGGGTAGGAGTCCAGTTTTTAGGGGGTCTCTCCTGTGGGATAGAGTGGGAGGATGTTTGAACTCTGCTCTCTTGTTTGCATGGAGTGAACTGCGAGCCCTCCTTGTGGGGGAAGGAACTCCCGTCTACTTGGTGGTGGATTTTGTACCTTTTGATTGTGTTTTTGGGGTCATAGCTTGCCTCAGGAAGGTTGTAGTGCTCTCTTCAATTTTCTCTCTTGGCTCCACTCCAAACCATCAGCTCCCTTGCTAAACTTCTGTCCTTTAAGTCTCCTTCTGGATGGGAAGTTCTGTAAAAAGCTGGCTGCAGTCTGCCATCTTGGCTCCGCCCCCCAGGTACAGTGTCATTCATAACTATAATCCCAGCACTCTGGGAGGCTGGGTAGGAAGATTAGTTGAGGCCAGATATTTGTGACAGCCTGGGCAGAATAGCTAGACTCTAACTCTTCGACCACCCGAGAACCCAAAGGGGATTGGAAAGCCCAGGCCCAGATACAGCTGCCTTAGCCTCAATTTTCTCGCCAGGGCAGTGGGCACGCTTGGAACACTCCAGGGTTCCACTGGGCATACGTCTGTCAGGCCAGTACATATTTTCTCTTATTTTTCTTCCTTTACAGACTCATTTTTTTTAAATTATATTTTTTCTTACTATTTGTTGCTAATATATAAAAATGCAGTTTATATTTGTTGGGTTATATTTTCTTCAGCCTTCTTATTAAAATATTTTAAACATTCTAATAATTTGCATACCATTTTGGGCTTTCTATGTATGTGATAATGCCATTCATGCTTAATAATACATTAGTATCTTTCAGAGTATTATAAATTATTCTTTTTCTTACATGTGTGATTTCTAAGATTTTCAGTAATATGTCGAATAGAGGAAACATGAGTATCACTTTCTTGTTCCTAACTTTAAAAAGAATGCTTCTCATATTTGAAATCCAATGGCATGTTAGACAAAAAATTGTAGTAGACCTTTTCCAGATTAAGAACATTTTTAGTTTTTGTTACATATATCTTACATGTTTTTTCTTAAAATTTGGTATTAATATGACCATCCCAGTATAAAAAAATCATATTAAAGTATGTCCATAACACTATAAAGTTAAATACAATTCTGTTGAGATTTAACTGCTATTTATTCTTCTTCCAAAATCTGTTCTTAAAAGTTTACCTTTAGAAAATGATGGGGGAAAAATAGGGAAGAAGAAGTCCTGATAAAAAAATATAATGTGACACCACCTCCAGAAATGAGAGGAAGAAAACCATAGTCCTTGAATTCCAGTAATCTCAATAGGCCACCAAAATGAACCCTAATTTCCCAGACTGTCATTCCAATCTATACTTCTGTTTTTAAAATCCTAGTTAGTCACAATATTCATCAACATCTTCACTTCCTTCTAAGCCTTAAATTATTCCTAAATAACACTAAATACACCATGGTCCAGGACTTATGTGGATGGCACAGGAGTCCCAAAATTCTGGTAATGTAATTAAATATACAATAACAAATTCTCTGTATTTTTTTATAATAGAATTGCTAGGGGTCTGATATCACAGTCTGACATCATTCAGCTTACTTTTCTCTGATACATTATTTTATATTCTATATCTGTTGGCATTTAGTATTAGGTATATCTCAAGTATTACAAGGCATTCTATTCCTATTTTTCAAAAACATTATTTTAATATTTCACAAACAGTAAAATGTTTGCTGAGATCGTCATCATGATTCTAGCTACTGTAATCCAAATTTAGAGCTTTTCTGATAGATTATTTACATGTATTGTGGTTAGTTGTATATTTTACAAATTTGATTTATTACTACCAACCTATTTTGTACTTATTTTGTCCCATTTAGTCTTGGGGACAGGGTTAATTATGGAGTTTTTTTCTTTCTTTCTGTGTTTATTTTTTCTTTTGCCTCAAAACTTTGTGGCTTAGGACAACAAATATTTATTTGGTCATAATTCTATCAATTGGTAATTTAGGCTGGTTTCAGCTCCATGTGAAATCAGCTATAATTTGATTTCTCTGTCATTTGCAAACAAAGATTTCTGTCTTCCAGAAGAAAGGAAAGTGAGACTGCAACATTATAGTAGCAAAAAGATAAGGTCCTAATCTAGAATAGCTGTTTCAACCTGGAACGATAGCCAGAAGTAAGAAGACAGCAGAATTCTATTATGAAATGATAGGCATAGGTTTGCTCTCTGTACAGATTCAGGAAGTTTTTCACTTAGCTATTTTCCACAATAATAAGTTCCAGACAGCTGCACTTCACTTCTTGCAACATTGCCTACATGTGTCAGTAACTATCACCACTTTTTGAACAAATGAGTCTAACCACAGTTTAAGCCTGTGCACTCTGGATTCTGGCTGATCCACTTTAGGATCCAGTCTCCACTTGTAACACTGCCTGTGAGTGAATTAAGAAAACAAAAGTATGTGAGGATGTAGACTGTCTTAAAATAAAGCATACTGTTGAAAATAGTAACTAAGGCAACAGCAGCGATGGAGACCTGCTCAATACAATGTACAATGGGCAGCGTAAATGAATATTCCAATTATTCTGCACCTGATTTGTCCAGAGAATATCTGGAGAGAATGAGGTGAGTGATAACCTCCATACTATCACATTGTTTCTGCCATAGTCCAGGACGTTGGTTTGGATTATAGCAGCTCAAATCTGACAACTCTCCCCATCACTTCTATGTGCCACCCTGAGGGGATTTATTACCAGTTTACTAAAATTCTTTGTGTGTCCCTCTTCCCATCTGGATTTAATGTGTCTAATGGCAAATACAATATCTTATTAAACCATAATATCTTAGCAGATAGTGATATGTGTTGGCAGAAAATTCACTGTAGTAAAACTCAAGAGATTCAAGGTTGTAGTGAATACATTCGCTACTAAACAATATGTACCTAGATAGTCACTACCTTTTCCCCTTGTTCTCAGATCATAAAACCAAAATGAGAAAGTTGGAGTCCATCATTTTATAATTATTATTAGGAAATATTTAGCTGTATTCATTATTCAAAATCAAGTGATATAACTTGATGAGTTAGATTATATAATTAATCTCTTATCTGTGGTTGACTTTCCACTGGAATTAGTTATATTTAACTAAAGGTTTTTAATTAGCATAAGTTTGGGGTATTAACTGTAGGCTCACACCTACAATGCCAGCATTTTGCATGGCTGAGACAGGGGGATTGGTGTAGGCCAGAGTTCAAGACCAGCCTGGGCAACATAGCTAGACCCTTGACTCTACCAGGGATAGGAGGATTACTGGGGATGGTGGCCAGCCTATGGCTGTAATCCTAACTACTCAGGAATCTAAGCTGGAAGATTGCTTGAGTTTAAAAGTTTGGGGTTACAGGGCAGTGCCTATAGCTCAAAGTAGTAGGGCATCAGCCCCATATACTGGAGATGGACCCAGCCCAGGCCAAAAATTGCAAAAAAAATAATAAAAGTTTGAGGTTACATTGAAATAGACTAATGGCCTGCACTCCATCATGGATGGAAATTATCCTCAAGAGTTAGACTATTTACAAGTTATTAAATATTTTTTTCACTTCTCTTACCTGTAAAACAACCCAATAATAATAATTACTTCAGTCTTATTGTGAAGATTAAATAATGTACTACAAATGTGTCTGGAATATTAAAGGGCTCATGATGCAGCGTTGGCACATGCCATTAGAACTTGTTTTAATTTGAGAAGAGTTTGGCATGCTTGATAGGATATGTTTTCATCTATCACAAACACCAGGAAGAACTAGTAGCCTGTGTTGTCATGAACTGACTCACGAAGTAATAATTATTTAGAAAATTATGATCTATCTAAAGAGTAAGTGTCAAATACAGGTTAGAGGGACATCTTTAAGAGAAAATAATTCAGGTGTGAGGTGCTTTTTCTTTTGTTTGTTTCCTTTAAGATACAAGATTTTCAAGTGGCATCATCCATCCAAAAGGGTTTTAGTTTATGATCATTGATAGGGTGCACAAAATGACCATTGTAAATAATTTAGTAAAAGTAAACTATTTTCCTTCATTAAAAGCAATCTAACCCCACATTTTGAGATGCATTATGTTATTCCTAAATTAACAAATTTGATTATTGATTTTGAGCCAATTTTATGTTTTCTGCTTCCTTTTTTCTCTTCTACATGAAATGAAAGGAGAGGATAGCTTAACTTGTGCTGTCCAGATATTGGGGAGGGACACCTTGCATTGCCTGCTTTCTCCTTCCCCTTCTGGCCTATGCTGAGATGTAACTCAGATGGTCCTTATCATTGTCCAGTGTCGGCCTCCACTGACCTCTATAGTCCAAGCATCCTGTCATCTTCAGATGCATGTCTTATATTCTTCAGCCCACGTAAGAACTACATTAAACACAGCCCCATGACTGGGTGGGCCAGGGCATTCATAGGGGTCTTTTGCAGGAACACAGACAGATTCTAACCTGATCACATTCCTACTCCTTCTCCAGCATGTACAAATGTAAGGCCTCAAAAGCTGGAATTAGTTCTGCATCTCTTAACCTACAGATTTGGGAATATTTTCCTTTTCCGTATAGACTCGGCAATGTCTACTTAAGAACTCAAAAACATAAAATTAGACTGTGTTATTCCTCTTATTCATACTCTGAAACCAAAGTTAAAATAAAATAGTTGCTGTTGTTTGACTAATGGTGGGACATTGTACAGGGCAAAAGAATTGTCAAAATAAAAAGTTTAATCTAAACAATGTTACTGCCTTGCTACATCCATACTACGCTAAATATTAGGCAAAGGGTAAGTCCAGAGATGTGATGTGAAACTGACCTAAGTAAGATTCTGATGAAACTTCTAACCATGTGGTTGAAGAAAATAGAGTATCAGATCAAATTAGGCACAAGAAACCAATTGAGATTAGGACAAAAGGCCAGGGTTTCTAAGGGATGTAATGTTGTCTGCTGAATATCAGCAGATGATTTCCTATTGCTTCATAATTCTTTACTGTTTGTTCTAAAATACATTTATTACTTTTTTTGTTAGGTTTTAGGGGAAAATTACATTAAGTTAAACAACCAATAAATAAATTGCACACACATTGCCACTTAATCCTCTTTCCCCCTATCTTTTATTATTTTAACCTGAAATATTAATTAAAATCTTTGATCAATACAGCCAGTATCATAATTTAATGCATCTTTCTTAATGGGTTTTACGAAGTCTTCTATGTTTGAAAAATCTTTCTTATCCTCTTTCTCCTTCCCTTTTTCTTTTTCTTCCTCATCTTTCTCCTTTTCCCATATAAAACTATCATTTGCTTATAATGCCATCCATGAGATTGTTAGTCATTTTGAAAAATGTAAATATTCTGGTAGTCTTTTTTTTTTCCTTTCAAGAAGAACGTACGGCAAAGGTGATCACAGGAAGATTAAGCTTCATTATCATTTTGTGAGGCCTATAACTAAGGCTCAATATCATATGTTACTTTGACACATGGAGAAATGGGGATGTCCTCAGATTGCCTACTATGAAAATCCTCCCTTCATTCTGTTCCTGTTAGTATAGTACTCTAGCCAAGCAAACTTTCTCATCAAATGAACCAAGTCCAATTCCTGCTCATCATTGAATGGGCTACCTGCTAGCTGGAATTATTCAAATAAGCCAATACCATCCTCTCATAGAACCTGGGATACATCTCTTTATACCACCCATCCCATTTGCATAGGCCCTGGCTGCTCACTGTGTTTCCATGTGCAATCCTTATGTATTTCAGCCTGGTCCACAGTATTTTTCTCTTCCATACTGCACACTGGGCTAATATTGAATCATCTTACCCACCCTCCAATACGGCTGTCATCTCCACTTCATAAGTGAGAATAATTTCTCAATATAATTTCTCTATAATTCAGACAGGTTGAGCCGTTTGTGCAAAGCTACAGAGAAAGTATCGTTTGAACCAAGATCTTATTCTAAATCCCACTATTTTCAGCACCTTACATTATTTCTATCAAAGATAAGTGCATTCTGTCTAGAAACATAAGATAGTGTGCCATAATGAATTTTTCATGAAATAGGAAGAAAAATGTTTGTTCTTTAAATGGCCAAATGACTTTTATCCTAACATTTCATTTTTGACTGATAATAATGGATAGAAACCTCACTAAAACACTTCAGAGTAATACTAATGATACATATAGTGGCATAAATGATCCTACTGGGGCAACACATATTTAAAATGATTGACGTTTATTCGTGTGATCCTTTTATGCTGGAAGCAGGGATATAGAAATAGGCTTAAGTTAATGGGACTTCGTCTTTAGACTCCGCCTTCCTTCTTTTTCACCAGACTTCTTCAGCTGCTGCACAATAGGTGTGTCCCAGTTGCCCCAGTTTGTGTCTTTTCAAGCATAACCAGTCCCTGGTAAGGCTGATGGACCCTAATGAGGCTTGGAAATCTCCTTGAGGTTCATATACTATTGGGATAAAAGTACAAGTGATCTGTCTTCCCTAATTCTGTTTTTTCCCATAAATGAGTTCATTCTATTCTCTTCTTCTTTAAGTTTGACTCTCTTACATACCTCACCTAAGTGGATTTGCGAAATATTTGTTCTATGACTGTTTTATTTCATTAGCATAATGTATTTTAGGTTCATCCAGGTTATCACAAATGGTAGGATTTCCTTCTTCTATAGGGTTGAATAATATTCTATTGTGTGTAGATGTAAGAGTTTCCTTATCTGTTCATGTATAGATGGACATTTGTTTTGTTGCCTTATCTTGAATGTTGTGAACACAATGTTTTAACATGGAGTGAAATATCTCTTCTCTATTCTGTTTTATTTATTTTTTAGATATATGACCCAAAGTAATATGGCTGAATCATATTGTATTTCAACTTCCAATTTTTGAGGAACTCCGTGCTGCTTTCCATTGTGGCTGCACCATTCTACATTTCCCCCAATGGTGTATGTTTTTCAATTTCTGTATGCCTAAACCACCACTTGTTATCTCTTGTCTTTTTGTAACACCCATCCTAACCACTGGGAGGTGATATTTCATTATGGCTTTGATTTGTACTTCCATGATGATGGAGCAATGTTGAGCAGCCCCTCATATATTTGTCAACCATTTGTATGTATTCTTTGAAGAAATTTCTATTCAATTCTTCGTCCATTTTTAAAATCAGTGTTTTTTGTTTAGGTTTTTCGTTGTTTTTGTTTTAGCTTTTTTGCTATTGAATGCTTATATATATTTTGGATCATGAACTCTTATCAGGTAGATGGTTTGTAAGTATGTTTTCTCATTCCATACATTGCTTTTTTACTTTATAATTTATTTTACTGTGCAAAAACGTTTTAGTTGGATATACCATGAACTTGTCTATTTTTGGTTTTGTTGCCTGTGCTTTAGGTGTCAAATCCAAGAAATCATTGTCAAGACCAATGTCAACAAGCTTTTCCACTTGTATAAGTTATTTAAAACTGTCAAACTCATAGAGGCAGAGAATAGAATGGTGGTTTCCAGGAGTTGCAGGGAGGGGGACATGGGGAATTGTTTTTTAATGGGTATGAAATTTCAATTATACAAGATGCATAAGCTTTGGAAATCTGCTGTACAACATAGCCCCTAGAGTTGATATATACTCTATACTATCCACTTTAAAATATGATAAGAGAATAGATCTCATGTTTTACCAGAGAAACAAATAGGCAAACACATAGAACACATACATACAAAGGACATAAGAAAACTTTTGGAGGTGATTAATAGGTTTAGTACCTCCATTGTGGAGTTGGTATTACAACTGTACATGTAAACCGGATGTATAAAAAGGCATACATTACATCTGAGTATTTTTGTATAGAAGTTATATATTTCAATAAAGCTTACAAATAAATATCATAAGCTAAGAAACAAAAATATCACAGGACACTATTTATCTCCCTTTCTAAAACTTACACTCTTTCCTCACAAAGAGTAAACGAATAGGCACATGCTCTGGAAATATTCTGTTTACACAGACAGATCCTTGTAATTAAGGATGTACTGAACACGTATAATCCACTCCCTAATCTCAACTTATCTCATGACTCATTATCACAATTATATTGTGTGAGAGAGCGGAATGTGGGAGACACTCTGTTACTTGCTATGCACACATCACAACATTTCTTCATTCAGTTCCACCCTCACCATAATTATTTTCATTTATTATTGACTAACTCAGTGCTTAGACATGGAAGAGTCTGTTTAGGTCACGTGACTAGTAAATGGAGGAGCCAGGAGTAAAACCCAGGTTGGACTCTGCACACTACACTTGGCTCACAACACTGGGCTGAGTGATTTGGAAACACCACAGTTTGCTTTGAAGGCAGAAGCTGCTCAGGAATGCATTTTTCTTCAGAGGCAGGTCTTTTTCCTGGTTTCCCGGCTGCCGACTTGCTTCCTAAAAATACACTGTTGATTGTTCATGGCTGCAGAGAAAATCACTTTTCCATAAAGTGCCCATTAGAGTGTGTCAATGAATGTGAGAATGTGCGTGATTTACCTCAGGGGAGTATGTAATTAGAAAATTAACCTTTTACTTTTCTCCCGTTAATCAATTAGAGAAAATGATGGAAGAATAACGCATAAGCAACCATGTCCATTGTGCTATTATGCATTTAATTTCTAAGTTGCTAGATAGAAACAAAATGCTCAAAGACAAGAGCCTGAACATGTCTCAGCAGAGATGTCGTTTGGCACATTTAGAGTGACCTACTTTCCATATCTTTCATACGCCTTTAAAAATTGTTCAAACATTTATTTAGTATGGAGTAGTATTTCGCTCAAATGAGAAAGGAAATGCAGGATTCTATTTTTTACCTTCTAAAATCATCCTTACTGTTCAGAAACTGTGGCATTTGTCTAAGGCACATGTATGCTTCCATCAGAGAATCATGCAGATTGAGAGAGAGAGAGACCAGAAGACCCACTGCTACACCTTTTCATCCCCTACATACATAGACTTACTTCCTCAACTCTGGGAAGAGTTTAATTTTCTGCACTACAAGAAAGTCAGTCAGTTTCATCAAAGTGTTAGCTCTGAACACTCCCAACTCTGGGTCTCACAGATGCATTAACCAACAGTATTATCTCTGTGTCTTCAAATCACTGGGTCCTGGCCTTGATTTTAAGCCTATCACTTGTGATACTTCATTCCTTATAGATACTGGAATAGGTAAGAAGGCAAAAACTCTGAGGTCTATAAAAATTCTATATGCTAGATAGCGAGGGAAATAGCGTTCAGTGAGAGGACTCCATAAAGTTTTACTGTCTGTCTAGTTTTGAGCTTTTGAGCACATCCCTTAATTTCTCAGAATCTCAGTTTTTCTATTTATCAAATAGGGATTTTATTTTTCCTGCTACCTCAAGGAATTTCTAAAGAGAAAAACTGGGACGAAAAAAATATGTCAAGCATTGCAATTATAATATAATTGTAAGTATATGAAAATGTGAAATATTGCTATTTATTTATTTTTTTAAAGAGACAGAGTCTCACTTTGTCACTCTCAGTAGAGTGCTGTGGCATCACAGCTCACAGCAACCTCCAACTCCTGGGCTTAGGTGATTATCTTGCCTCAGCCTCCCAAATAGCTGAGACTACAGGCGCCTGCCACAATGCCTGGCTATTTTATGTTATTGTTGTAGTTTGGCCAAGGCTGAGTTCAATCCTGCCACCCTCAGTATATGGGGCCAGCACCCTACTCACTGAGCCACAGGCACCTCCTGAAATATTGTTATTCTCATCTGTTGCTAACTTAGAATGGCTGAATTTTGGTTTCCATAGCAAACTTGAGGGGAAGGCAAACTTCTATCCCTTTTTTGTTTCAGATTCCTGGTAGTTGTAGTTGTTCCTATTCTAAAGATGTTCTGTAATTCCTCAGGTCAGGAGTCATTCATATTTCACTCTTGACCTTGAAACCTTCTTGAACTTTTCACCGTCTTTTTCAATCTCCATCTGTGGTAGGCTAATTAATGATCCTTAAAGAATCTGCTTGGAAAAGTCTATAAATGCTACCCTATATAGAAAAAAAAAAGGTTTTGCAGATGTGATTAGGTTAAGAACATTGCGATAGAGCTGTTATCCTGGGTTATTAAACAAGCCTCTAAATGCAATCACAAGCTCTTTGTGAAAGAGGGCCAAAAGGGATATTTGTTATAGACAGAAATGGAGAAGGCAATGTGACCATTTAGAATGGCATGGCCATGAGCCAGAGAATGATGGCAGCCAGCAGAAGCTGTAGGAGGCAAGGATCAGATTCATCCCTAAAAGATTTAGAAGCCACATAGTACTGCGTGACGTGATCTCTGCCCAGTGAAACCGATTTCACATTCTAGCCTCCAGAACCATAAGAGAGCAAAGATGTGCTTTTTTAAAGTCATGTAATTTGTAATAATTGGTCACCACATGTCAGAGAAAGGAAGACATTTTCCCTCTCCCATCACATCAAATAAATTCTAGCTGAAATTCTAGAAGATTGTGGCAGCATCTTTTCAAACTCTACTTTGCTGAGAAGTCATCTTAAGACTCTGCAAATCTCAATATTTTCTCAGTGAGAAATTGTGGGAAGCACTATTTTCTCTTAATATTTTGAATGCTCTCTTGCATCTCGAGCTGCTTATGATACAAAAGGAACACGTTTAGCTGGTGAAGATTGGTAGAGTTAAATGAGTTGGAAAATATGAATGAAGTGGAATAGTACAGAGAAGTTCCTCTTTGATAGAGTAAGGGATAGATCTAATTTTTTATTGAGATTATTTGCTTTTCCCTTCTACACTGAATTGTTGTGCATTATATGTCTTAGTAGGTTTTTTTACTAAGGTGAAGGATTATATCTCTTAGGACTTTCCTTTCCTCTCCTGTCATCCCATGGTATTGGTTTAAAATCATTGTTTTCATTGGAAAGTTAGTAACCGTACTGTTACTGAGAAATAAATAAAAGCAACTTTAAAGTAAAGGATTCTTAATAATAAAGAATTCAGAAGAACAAATGAGATTCATAGATTAAAGAGTCTATAATATATATATATATATAACATTACAGTCTAAACAACAGAAATTTATTTTTTTATGGTTCAGAAGGCTGAGAGTCTAAGATGTGTGGATTGGTTTTAGTTTCTGGTGAATACTCTCTCTTTGGCTTACAAATGGTGCAGCTAATTGTATTATAACATATATTCTTGGATATGTTTAAAAAGAAGTAAAAAACATAATTTATTCATATTTCTAATTTTTTGATTATTGACTAAGAAATTTTTCTTTCCAATAGAGGCTAATATGCTGCTCATTTTGCCACATTTTACAATTAACTACCCACAGATAATTCTTATGAATGAATTCATCTAGTTGGCTTTGGACGAAAACTTTTGGTGAAAAAGACTATTTTATTTTATTTTATTTTTGAGACAGAGTCACACTATGTCATCCTCAGTACAGTGCTGTGGCATCAGAGCTCACAGCAACCTCAAATTCTTGGACTAGAGCGATTCTCTTGCCTTAAGAAAAAGGCTATTTTAAATTAGTGGATATGGAATGAAAGAGCTATTTCTCAAGATATCATTACTGATTGAGCAAGATTGATGGTTAAGAATCAACTCACTCACTGGAATATTATTTAGTCTCTAATAATGTCTGAAATAGAATCTATTTCTTCCTGTTTTTGATCTATAGCAGGTGCTGACTACATATACTAGGATATAAGTGTCTAAATAACATTAGTTTGGCATTAACTAAAGCACCAAAAATATGTTTTTGTGATGCTACCAAACAGTGCCAAATTCATTGCTGTAATCGCTGATAAGAAGCATTTATTAGTTAATTGAAAAAGAATGAACTTGATGGTTTTAACTGACATATCTATATGGCTCTTTAGCATCCTGTATACCTACAATTCTTATTGCTACAGCCATTATTTTTTAGTTGGTGCCCCAAATATTCTACGTGTTAACACAGAGAGCATGTGTGTGTGTGTGTTTTAATTAGTGAGTAGGATGAAGAGGTAAATTAGAAATTTCTAGTCTGAAGGTAATAAAGGTAAAAATGAGAAAAACACATGGACTAGCAAGAAGTAAAAGAAGTAACACAAAAGAAGATTAAACTGGCCAAAATTAAGCTATTTCAGTGAATGAAATGGGGGGATTGATGGGTTCATTTTTGTTCTGGGCACTGGTTTATAAACATCTGCTCCTTAAAAAAAAATCAGACTGTATTCTTACAATGGATGCAGTTTTCTGAACACGTTACATATTTAAAAATTCACTTAGAAATGTGGAGTAGGAATATAGGGCCCAGATGAATTAAAATGCATGCATTGAAGAAAAAGGGAAATCAATTTTAAAATGTACATTGAGAAATATTGAAATTCTACTTTTCTCATACTTTGAGAATGTGTCTTTTTTGAGAAAAATTTCACATATCATTTGACTCAGATGTTATGTTCTCTTTTTGTTTGTTAAGCATATTTATTGGTTTGGATCAGTTACAATGAATGTATCTTTCTATGAATAATGAGTCAACATACAACTGTATTCTTATTTTAAAATTCTGAATAATTTTTTTTTTTTTTGCAGTTTTTGGACAGGGGTTGGGTTCGAACCCACCACCTCTGGCATATGGAGCTGGTGCCCTACTCCTTTGAGCCACAGGCACCGCCCTATTCTGAATAAACTTTAAAGTCTAATAATCTGAACCGCCAAGAGTTA
The DNA here is from genome assembly GCA_963574585.1 of Otolemur crassicaudatus. NCBI lineage: Eukaryota > Metazoa > Chordata > Mammalia > Primates > Galagidae > Otolemur > Otolemur crassicaudatus. Next base: position 18,137 of record CAUYQS010069086.1, on the reverse strand, counting down.
ATTTCAAAAGAATCTTTCAAAATCCTTAACTCTTTTTATGTACCCAGCTTAGAACCACGAGTTTCATTCTCTTTCTAGCATTAAGCAATCTTCATTAAAACAAAATCTTTTATAAGAAAAAAAAGAGAGAGAGAAAGGAAGGAAAGAAGGACGGCAGGAGGGAAATATATCTTGAAATTTAGTGAAGGATAGATTCCAAAGAAAAGGAATGTAGAATTTTTGTGTTCATAATAAGAAACCTTAATAGTGTTGTTGTTATATAAACTTGTATTCACATTTCTCACTTTGTTTCTGTTTATTTAAAAACTGTGTCCACTTGCCTAAATAGCAGAGGTCAAATTATAAAGTACTATATACAGTAGATTAATGTCCACATTTTGAGAAGATAAACTCCATATGGAAATTTTTGAAGTTAGGAGTTCCTAGTCCTACAAGAATTTAATACATAAAAATATTCAAAGATACAGTCAGAGTTTTAAAGGACCTTTTCTTAAGAAGGGAAATTCAAGATTACAATAGAAATCGTAGTGTTAGCTGTCAGACCATAATTTGGGGAGATATATTAAGGTCCAATGTGAAAAATAGAGAGGGAGAGAGGGTTGGTAACTTATGTCATGGATGAAAGTGGAATGAAAGGAATGGAAGAAGGAGAGTGGACTTTCAATAGAACATATGGGTAAAAGGACTTCCATGAATGAGTTAGTACAATAATCACCACTGGTGGAGCTGTAGGTGGAGAATGGGAAGGATCTACATAAAAAGAGAGTGTCTTCATTTATGAAAAGTGCAGACTGACAAATTAGAAAAAACATAGACCTGAATTCTGCTCTGGTACTTAAGGCTTTCTTCCCTTAATGACAAGTTGAGTCCATATTGGTCTATATATTCTTATAAAAGAAAATAATAAATCAGTTAGCACGAGAGATATTGATTGAGAAATCTCAAGACTGTCCAGACATATGCAAATTTTTCTCTTATTAAGGGGTTGTTACATTTACTTGGAAATATATATTACATGGAAAAATATTTTAGCACCTCTCACACTAATTTTTTTTAATCATTCAGTCCTTTAGTCAGTAAGAATATAAATTATGTGTCTGGATTAACTAAAATATTAATTTAGTTTACTTTTTAGTTCCCTATCATATCTAATCATTTACTTTTATTCATTATCAAATATATCTGAAATGATAGTAAATAAAAGAAAACACTCTCAAAATACATACTGAAGGATTTAACTATCCTGGAAGGCAGGAGTGTGGCATGAAGAAATCACTATTAGTCAGAATCTAAAAGAAACCATACCTATGGAGCATCTTACAAGGGTACATGTGAAACTTACTAAATGTAGAATATAAATGTCTTAATGCAATAACCAAGAAAATGCTTTGAAGGCTATGTTAACCAGTTTGATAAAAATATTTCAAATTGTATATAAAACCAGCACATTGTACCCCATGACTGCAATAAAAAAAAAGAAATCTATGAGCATGTTTTGAAAGATGGCATATTATACAAAGAGCAGCACATTTGAAAAGGTGAAGGTGAAGGAGGCTGGGAAGCATTAAGCAAGTGACAGCCCCCTTTGAGGTAAATAAAGTCAAAGCCAGAAAATATAATCTTTTTATTAAAGCCTTTATTCTAAACACAATTGAAATTCATTAGAGTAAACAGGAGATGGCATAATAATATTTGTGTTTTAGGACGTACACTGGCCACAGTCAAGAAAAGTGGATTGGAAAGTTGACTAATACAAAACTATAAAAATAATTCAAATGAGAGATGATGACAGTTTGGTCTGAAATGGAGATGGATGAATGGAAACAATTTAGCAAATTCTAGAAGAACATAAATAATAAAGTCTTAATACTGTATTATCTAAATTAAGTGAGAAAGGAATTGAATGGCTCTTGGCTTTCTGGTTTGTATGTCTAAATATGTGCCTGAGACTTTCAGAAAATTGTAACACTGGAATAATTAATATCAAATGTGATGTAAAAATCTCTGAGTTAAGTTTGGGGATAATAGCATCAATATGTTTTAAAACATCCAAATGCAGATATAAGTTAAAATAGAGGATAGATGTTGTTCACCATATGCCATAACATGACTGGTATTTGAAGCCAAAAGAGAATGAAATTGTTTATAGTATCAAAAGAAAGAGCCTTGAAGAATTTTAACAAGAAAAAATCAGATAGAAATGACAAAGGCAGTATTTTTTCTGGAATACACAAAATAAATCTTTCCAAAAACAAAGAGTAAGCAGCAACTTCCAATGCTAAGAACTCAGGAAGTTAAGGATTATAAAAAGGTAAACTAAATTTAGAAAGGACTCTGTATAGGTGAAGTGATTTCCCAGAATTTTGTCTTCTACCTGAGAGGGATAAGCTGTAACAGAGAGAATGAAGATAATGTTTCATAAAGTTTAGTTGTGAATGGAGAGAGAGTATAGCTGTGATTGAGGGGAAAGTGAGGTGAATGAATCTTTATGAGAAAGGGATAAAATGAGAAAGAGTTTGAATATGTAAGGAAGACTTAATAATTAGGTCTTGAAAACCCCATCATCCTAGCATTCTGGGAGGCTGAGGCTGAAAGATAGATTCCAAGGCCAGGAGTTGAAGACCAGCCTAAGTAAGAGCAAGACTCCCATCTCTCCAAAAGAAAATAGAAAAAAATTACCAGACATAACAGTAAGTGTCTGTAGTCCCAGCTTCTAGGAAGGCTGAGGCAAAAGAATCACTTGATCCTAGGAGTTTGTAATTTCAGTGAGCTCTGATGACAACATTGTGTTTAGCTATGGCAATGGGAAAGACTGTAGGGAAAAAAAGGCATTAGGAAGGAGATAATGAAATCCTAGCCACAGATAAAAGAAAATAACCTGAATATAGTAGAACATCTGTAAATTGACCATCCAAAAGACTGTAACAAACTGGTCAACATATGGAGGTGATCAACATAAGGAACTTGCATTGAGTAGTGAATATATATGGTTCATGTCTGGTCTTTGAAAATTAGTTAACTTAAGGAAGTGGTCATTGTAGCATGGTGGTCAACTATAGAAGTTCTACTATATTTGTAATATTCAACATGAATTCCTTTTGACCAGATTCAGATGCTCAGGTCATGGTTGATATGCGAGTCGCTACAAAAGTTGGTACAGACTTCTAAGAAACCCACTCAATAGCATCCTCTATGATTCATCTGTGAAACTTTCAACTTACTCAGTTTATCCATGTTCTATGTTTCATTTGCTTCCATTCATGTGGATTTTATGTTTCTTGATTTTTATATATCTAAAAACTTTGGTAATGACCAACACATTATTTCAGTAATTGACTGAGGTAATGTTTCAATACTGAAATAACAAGTAAAATAATATCACTAACACTCCTCTCCCTTATACCATAATAGTATGACACTTATCATAGAATTATACAATTCAAATACTACATAATAATCACTACACAGGGCATTATTTAATTTTACTAGCTTTTTAAAATGCAGTAGAGATCTATAGCTTCAGTTACCCATGTGAGGGAGCAATGTCCCTAAACTCAACATGGTTAACTAAAATATTCCCTGAGCTTGTGCAATTCACTATTGGTTTTGTTCACTGAAGTATCTCAAGAGCATAGCATGGTGCCTTGAACATGGTAGGTGTTCAGTAAATTATTGTTGAATAAATGAATAAGACATTGGCCAGTACTGGAGAGCAAGCTCGCTCTCATAGTAGGAACTAAATAACAGACATAAAAAGCTAAACATTGAGAATCACTGTCAAAATAAGAAAGTATAAAGCACAAAGCAATTCTAAATTGTCACGTTTTTGTTCTTTATCAGTGTCATTTAAAACTACTGAACAATATTTTACAATTTTTTTAAGATTTAAAAATATAAATAAAAACTTTACATTCGAAACATACATTTGTGCCTATTAACTAAGAAATAAATGTTTGAAGAAAAGGTAGGCAAGAACACTGGATGTTGGAAGTAGACTTCACTGTAGTTTTCTTGCTTGATTATCCATTTTCCACTGGGAAATTCTATATTTATTTTTTCAAAATCACTTAACATAACTTAAGATTATAATTGTTTCCAGAGCTGAAAGTTAAAGGTCATAGAAATGAATCAATAAAAATGCTTGAGTTGTTTCCACAACTTTGCAACACAAATAACATCAATATCTGAATGGATTAACTTTGGTATATGTACAATGCATACCATAGAGTACTACTCAGCCGTAAAAAAATGGCGATCTAGTGTTGTTTGTAACAAGCTGGAGGGAACTGGAGATGATTCTTCTAAGTGAAGTATCACAAAAATGGAAAAACAAACACCACACGTACTCAGTACTAAATTGGAATGACTTCATCAACACTGATGTACACAGAGGGAAGTAAAATTCAATGGTAATCAAGTAAGTGGAGGGATCAGGAGAGGTCAGTTTAATTCACAACTAACAGGCCCAATGAACACATTCTGAGTGAAGGGGCACACTTATTATTTTGACCTAAATCAGGTCAACTGTATAAAATGTATGAAATCAAATTATGTAATCAAAATACTTGTACCCCTGTAATATTCTGAAATTAAAAATATGCATATATATGTAAATAAACACTTGAATCTGAAAGCTGCTGAAAATGGCCACTTGTTGGTATTTAGTTTTACAAAATCCCAAAACATACCTACAGGTGACCTAGTTAGAATAACATTGAAACAGCAGTATTGTTTCCTAGAAGTTGGTACCAGCTTGCAAAGAGTATATCGCAATGTCAGGGGCAAATGACAATTTTAGACATGCTAATTCTCTAACACATTTTCACCAAGGGATGCACTGTAACAGGAAAGTGACATCTTTTCTTTAAAATTCAGCAAAAAATTAAAATTAACAAATGTAGCAGAGTCCAGCGTTGAGTGGGCAAACAATCAAATTGTATGCTCATATCACATACAAAAAATGAGTACTATACTGCAAATAGCAACCAAAGTAGTATTATAAGTCAGTGCCTTGATTTAATGTAACAAACCATGTTTTAATGCAATAAGAATCTCTATCAACTGAGAGGTGTTTTATAAGTAATAGTGGTTAAAGCACCAAAATTAATTCGTGACTGGTTGACTTCTGGATTTATATTTAAATCTGTTTAAAGATATTCTCAATTTAGCATAACTCTCTTTTGCAGTAGGGAAATGACAAAAGGATATACACATTCTAATGAGGCTTCTGCACAGTCTCATGCATATCATATCATTGCATAGCTTTGATAAATGGTCATTTTTGCTCTAAAATGTTACTAATTGTAGCAATTACAATTGATGGAAATTCTGAATTATATGTAATGTGTTTAGTTTAAGTCATCATAATCTAGGTTGTCCTTAGAGATGTGTTTCAACTTTATCTATCATGTATATCATGTATTATTTGACATATATTTTTGAAATATATACTATAGATGTTTCATTGTTTTAGGACCTGGGAATAAATCTTTGCTATTTTGGAGCTGATATTTTAGGGGCAAGTCAAAATGTTAGAATAAAATAGTTAATGTATTTAAAAATATGTAAGATAATGATAATTTCTAGGGGAAAGAAAGAAAAAAAAAAAGCCATGATAAAGAGGTTACAGAGTGAAGGTGGGTGAGAAGAGCTGCTCTTTTAACCAGAGACTTAATACAATTCTCTTTGATAAAGGAATATTTTAGCAGAGACTTGAAGGAGATAGGGAGGGAGACTTCTGAGAGGAAAAATATTCATGTGGAGAGAAAATCCATCAATAAGTCCCAAGTTAATAGGGAATTCTACTTGGTATGATCAAGGAACAAGAAGACAAACGTGGCAGGAAATTTATGGAATTTCAGAATTGGTGCTAATTTATCTTGAAATTATTTTTGAGAAGTTGACTCTAAAATAAAAATGTAGATAAAAGCATTCTGGAAAAAACAAAAAAGAAAGCATAGATCAAACAAAAAAAAATCAGCATCTTAATTTAAAAGCATTAATTATAGTACAAAAAACTAAACAAGAAAACACATGATTAAAATCGTGTATGTTGTGGAAATATGAGTCAAATATATGAACTATCTGATTAATTCTAGCACTAAAACTTATAGTAGGTGAAGAAAAATGTACATTTCGTTGCATAATAAAATCATACATTATGAAAATGAGTATACATTATTTTGGAATACCTATGAAACAGTAACAACTATGAAATGTCTATAGGCAACAGCACAAATAGTATTAATAAATTACAGAAGAATAGAAATAGAGAAGGCATCATTACCCAATCACAATGCAGTTAACATAAAAATTAATTGCAAAGCAAATAATTCTACTAGAAATCAAGTAACCTAAAGAATTTTTTAGTGCTTATTTCAGAGAAGAAACGAGCACTAAGAACATTATTAAATAATGAAAATGGAATCATAAATGGTGAAAAATTGTGATATCCTTTTGTAATATCCTGGATGGAGTTGAAACACATTCTTCTTGCTAAAGTATCATAAGAATGGAAAAGCAATTATCTAATGTACTCAATACAAATATGAAGCTAGTAGACGATATGATTCATGCCCACATAGGTGAAAAGCTCATTTCAATTCAAGTTGAGTGGATGGGTAAAGAGGGAGGGGTGCTCTTACAGAAGGGCACGGTGTGGGGGCATTTGTTATACCTTTCGTGTGTTGGACAAAACCATGAGAGGGACTACCTAACAAAATCAAATATTTTGACCTTGTTTTTTGTACCTTCATATTAACTTCAAATAAATTTACTTCTCAAAACAAAAGAAAATGAAATCATTACAAATTATTAAATTGTTGCTCAAATAAATATTTATATCTTTCTATCCTTGTGTTACTAAAAATGGAATGGTAAAATAGATCAGTCATAAAACATAAATAATAAATAACTTAATAAAAGGAAAGGCCAATAAAGAAATTTAAAAATGATAAGAGTAGAATTTACAAAGTCAGAATTATAGAACTTATATATAAATCCAAAAAGGATTGTTTTCAAAAAACCTTAAATGAACTGGAAAAATTCTTATTGAACTGTATGTATGAAATAATAATGAAATAAAAGTAACTTCAGTATAGCTAAAATGAAAAGAATGAAAAGAAATGACTTATCTAAATTTCTGCAAAACAGAAAAGAGATGGATTTTCTAGAAGGTGAATGATTCTCAAACTTATCTGTAAAGCTATTTCTATCAACATAATTATCAAGCTGTGTGAAACTAAATAAAGTTTGTAAGGGAAGACAAAATACTTGTTGTTTTTGGATCATGTGATAATTCGAATAGAAATTTTAAGAAAATCAGTAATTTAAAAACTTGAGGAGCAAAAGATTCCTTAAATAAGACCTTCTAATATCACCAAATACAAAGCAAAAAAAAAAAAGTGTATGTAATTACAATGAAATGAAGTATTATTCTCCATGAGGAATATGACAAACTAAGACAAAAAAAGGATATTGGAATAGGAGAAAATATCTGTAATATATCTAATTTTTTAAAGCATTATTTAGAATACCCAAGACACTTAGATATATGACCAAGGAAAAAAGAACACAAATGAAAAATATCCTGACTACATAAGGTTTATAATATTTTTTAATTTTAGAAATGACCATTGAAATAGAGTTTGCTGTTTAAAATACTAAAAATTCAGCTCTATACCCATAGCTCAGTGGTTAGGGTGCCAGCCACGCATGCTGGGGCTGGTGGGTTCGAACCCGGCCTGGGCCTGCCAAACAACCATGACAACTACAACAACAACAAAATAAATAAATAAAATAAAATACTAAAAATTTGGCCAGGAGAAGGAAGGAAGATGGCCAACTAGGGGCAGCTTTCTAGAGGCTCTTGTCCAAAAAGAGAGATATGGACAGAAGTGGAATCAGTGAAGCTGAAGGTGGGATGTTGAGCTAAGAAAGAAGATAGACAAGTGCACATCATCTCTGCTGAGGCAAGCTGGGACCCAAGAAAGAGGATCCAAAAATCCAAATTCCAGGTAACAAGTCCATTGCCCAGAGGACAAGAGATCCCTCTCCCAAGTGGGAGGCTCACTGTGAGCTCTCTTCCAGCAAGCAGGGAACAAAAGACTTCTCATTTTACCCCATGGAAGAAAACTGCTAAATACTAGGCCTTCTCAAGGGAGGTCCTACCTGTGAACCCAGGCATCATCCTGCCTGGCATAAAATTGAATAAACATTTTCCCTGCAATTCCGAACTTCCAGGCCACCCATCCCCCTTTGCCTGGTGATCTGAAGGTCTGTCCCCTGAAAATCCCAAAATGTTTGACAATTCCTTGAGAGGCATGGGCATTGTGGGAGCCGATGGACCATATTGGGGAAACAGTCACTCAAGTGGAAGCAGGGGGAATGGGGAGAGAGGGCTGAACTGCAATGTTGCACAGTGGATGGAGGTGCTGATGCCCCTGTTCTGACTTGGTGGTTGAACTTTTCTGACTCCATTGCTCACTGGAGGAGATAAGGCTCCATCCCTTCAGGTTTGAGGGATAAAACTGCCTATGGATTTCTACTATCAGGCCCCTGGAGACCCTTTGAATTCTCCCTGTTGAGTGTTGATTGTACTACCTGGGACAATTAGAACTCTTGACCTAGGCTGTCCACCCAAGGACACACTGAGATTGAGCTGTGGTTGTTTTGTAGAAGGAAAGGACTGATTATCCTCCTCCAGCTGTTGCTGGTGGGGGATGGAGCACCACAGTTGCTTATATCTCTCCCCAGCTGAGATTTCAGCCTAATACCATGACTCATTATGATTCAGTAAAGGCTGACTGACTTCAAGACAGAGCCATCTTGCACTATCTCACCAAACAGGTCCTCAGAGTCTTTGGCTACAGCTCAGAAGAAGATTTTTGTAAGACTGTAACAGAAAAACCACAATCACAAGCCCAAGCTCATTGGGAAAGGGTTAACTCTACTTCATGGGGTCCCAATCCAATCTCACCCCACCAGTTTTAATTCCCCAATTCAGAAAATACTCATTGGGAGGAACCAGTGGAAGAACTCTGGCAACACGAGTGATCAGAGTAGATCAACATCCCCAAGGAATGACAAAGGAGATACAATAGAAAATACCATTCATAGACAAATGGCTGAATTGTCACAAATAGAATTCAGAGTATGGTGAGCAAATAAGATGAATAGAATGGAGGAAAAAATGGAAATAAAAATACAAAGAATCGTTCAAAAGTTGTCTCACAAAATTGATAAATTCTAAGACAAAGTCACTAAGGACATAGACAGAATGAGAAAAGATACAGCCGAGCTCAAGGAATTTAAAACATTCAAGGAGCTGTGGAAATACAGTGGAGTACCTCAGTAATAGAGTTGAGTAGGCAGAAGAAAGGATCTCAGACCAAGGCTTTTGAACACTCTCAAGCATTCAACGAGGTATAAAAATGGAAAACAAGAACAGAATGTTTTTTGAGAGAGTTGTGGGATCATTCCAAAAGATAAAACATCCATATTAGATGGATTTCTGAAGAAGAAGAGGATGGCCCTAAAGTCCCAGATTCTCTATTCCAAGATATTAAGGAGAATTTCCCAAGAATTGCAAGAGATACAGAAATTCAAACAGTAGATAGTTTCAGAATCCCAGTAAGATTCAATCCAAATAAAGCATCTCCTAGGCACATTGTAATTAACTTTGCCAAACTTAGTGTGAAGGAGAAAATCCTGCAAGCAGCCAGACATAGTGAAGTATTACTTATAATGTGAGAAATATCAGAATGACTGCAGATCTTTCAGATGAAACTTTTCAAGTCAGAAGAGGATGGTTATCGACTTTCAATATTCTATAACAAAACAACTTTCAGCCCAAGATTCTGTATCCAGTTAAACTGAATTTCATTTGAGATAGAGAAATCAATAATTTCACTGACATCCACATGTTGAGGAAATTTGCCACAACTAAACCAGGTCTCCAGGAAATACTCAGACCCCTTTTTCCATAATGACCACCACAATAGTCTACCGCCAAAATAAACTCACCCAGAATATATCAAATACAACCTAACTTTTCAATGATGAAAGGATTAAAAATATGCACTGGACCTTTGAAAAACTTGACAGCCAAATTATACCTATAAATTCTCTCAATTAATGTAAATGGTTTAAATTTTGACCTGTGACAGAGACATGTGTTGGCTGACTGAATACAAAAACTCAGGCCAGGTATCTGTTGCCCACAAGAGATTCACCTTACTTCAATGGATAAAAAAATGACTCAGGGTGAATAGATGGACATCTATAATACAGACACATGGAAATAAGAAAAAATCAGGGGTTGAAATCTTATTTGCAGATACAACGGGGTTTAAACCAACAAAGATAAGGAAAGACAAGGATGGACACTACATATTGGTCAAGGGAAACACTCAACATGAAGAGATTTCAATAATTAACTTTTATGTACTCTACCTGAATGCTCCTCAATTTATAAAGAAAACCCTAAGGGATATGAACAATTTGATATCTTCCTGCACTATAATAGTTAGGGTTTTTAACACCCCTTTGTCAGTTCTGGACAGATTCTCCAAGAAGAAACTAACTGAAGAAATAATAGACTTAAATTTGACCCTAGAATAGTGGTTCTCAACCTTCCTAATGCTGCAACTCTGTAATACAGCTCCCGTTGGTTGCGACCCACAGATTAAGAACTGTTGCCCTAGAGCAAATGGACAGCTATTTCATACTAATAAAACTGAACACACGTTCTTTTCTTCAGCCCATGGATCATCATCCAAAATTTAAAATAATAGAAATTATTCCTTGTATCTTCTTGAACACAACAGCAACAGAAATCTTCATACAATAACAGAGTCATGGAAACTAAATAACCTTAGGTAGGTCAAATATGAGGTTAAGAAGGAATTCATCAGATTTTTGAAACAAAATGATAAATAAGACAAATATTATCAAAACCTGTGGGAGACTGCAAAGGCAGTCCTAAAAGGGAATTTTATAGCATTAGACATTTCATCAAGAAAACAGAAAGACAGCAATTCAATAACATAATGGGTCATCTCAGGCAAGTGGAAAAGGAAGAACAATATAACACCAAACCCAGCAGAAGAGAATAATCAAAAGTAGAGAGGAATTAAAAGAAATTGAAAAAAAAAAGAATTATTCAGAAGACCAATGTAACAAAAATTTGCTTCTTTGAAAGATTAATAAAATTGGTAAACCTTTGGCTAGCCTAAACAGAAAACAGAAAAGTAAAATCTCTAATAACATCAATCAGAAGTGATAAAGGAGAAATAAAAGATACCACGGAAATTCAAGAAATTCTCAATGATTACTACAAAAACTCTATTCTCAGAATATAAAATCTGGAGGAAATTGACCAATACCTAGAAGCATGCCACCTTCCAAGTCTCAACCAGAAAGAATTAGAAAATTTGAATAGACCTATATCAAGCACCAAAATAGCATCAAACTGTGCAAAGTCTCCCCAAAATGAAAATATGGAACCAACTGCCTTTACATTAGAATTTTACCAAACCTTCAAAGAAGTTGGTAGAACCTATATTACATAACCTTTTCCAAAACAGAGAAAAAGAAGGACTCCTCCTGGACACATTCTATGAAGTCAATATAACCTTAATCCCTAAACCAGGGAAGGACCCAACAAAGAAAGAAATATTTGTTGATTATTGATGCAAAAATATTCAATAAGATTCTAGCAAACAGAATTCAACAACACATCTAAAAATTTCCACCATGATCAAGTTACTTTTATCACCAAGTTACAAGGTTGGTTCAACATATTTAAATCTATAAATATGAAACACCACATAAATAAATTAAAAACAAAAACTATTTGATTCTACCAATTGAGGGAGAAAAAGCTTTTAATACTATCTAGCATCCTTTCATGATTAGAATTCTGAAGAAAATAGGCTTAGAAGGGACATTTCTTTTTCTTTTTTCTTTTCTTTTTTTTTTTTTTTTTTTTTTTTGCAGTTTTTTGGCTGGGGCTGGGTTTGAACCCACCACCCTTGACATATGGGGCCAGCACCCTAAACCTTGAGCCACAGGTGCCACCCAGAAGGGACGTTTCTTAAACTGATAGAAGCCATCTACAGCAAACCCGCAACCAATGTCATATTGAGTATAGAGTAAAATTGAAACATTTCTACTCAGATCTGGAACTAGACAAGGATGCCCATTGTCTCCATTGCTATTCAACATAGTTCTGAAAGTCCTAGCTGTCAAAATCAGGCAAAAGGGGATTCAAGGGTATTAAAATGAGGTCAAAGGAGATCAAGCTCTCTCTCTTCGTGGATAACATGATCTTATACCTGGGAAACCCTAGGGCTTCTACTACAAAGCTCTTAGACGTGATCAAGGAATATAGCAGTATCTCAGGCTACAAAATCAATACTTACAAATCAGTAGCTTTGATAAATACCAACAATAGTCAAGCCAAAAATATAGTCAAGAACTCTATTCCTTTTATAGTAGTGTCAAAGAAGATGAAATACACGGGAATTTATATAACAAAAGATGTGAAAGATCTCCATATTGAGAATTATGAAACCCTGAGAGAGAAAATAGCTGAAAATGTTAACAAATGGAAAAACATACCATGCTTATGGCTGGTAAAAATGAACAGTGATAAAATGTCCATACTACCCAAAGCAATCTACAGGTGTAATGAAATCCCTTTCAAAGCACTAATGTCATACTTTAGAGAATTTGAAAAAATAATATGTCATTATATATGGAATCATAGAAAATCTTGAATAGCCAATATAGTACTTAGAAATGAAACCAAATCTGGAGGCCTCATGTTACCAGACTTCAGGTTATACTGTAAATATATAGTGATCAAAATAGTATGGTACTGGCACAAAAATAGAGATGTGGATATATGGAATAGAATAGAGAACCTAGAGATGATCCAAAGCACATATAGTCATTTGATCTTTGATAAGCCTAAAAAAAACATAGACTGGGGAATAGATTCCTTATTTAACAAATGGTGCTGGGAGAACTGGCTAGAGACCAGTAGGAGACTGAAACTGGAGCCTCATTTTTCACCACTCATTATTCCCTGCTACAAGAACGCTAGTAAAGATAATAAGAGAGAGGTATGAATAAGAAATTAAAAAAAAAAAAAAACTTAAATACATAATAAATACTTTAAGGAATGTATAACCTTAATATTTAATTATGATACCTTATTGTACTTATTATCATTTTTAAAAAAAGTACTAGAAATCTGTGTAATATCAAGACCCTCTCCTATGCTGCAGTTGACGCTGAGATGTCAATTGGTGAAGCTACCTTTGTAGCGTAATTGGATGGTACTTACTGTATTTCACATGCACACATTCTGTGGTCTTGTGATTTTGAATTCAAGAGAAACCTTTGAACAAATGTTCAAGGAGATATGCAAGAAGTCGATAGTAATGTTAGTTGTTGGGAAAAAGTTGAAGGCCACGGAGCTGTCCCTCACAGGGAGAGAAAGTATGAGCTACATCTACGTGTTACACTATGAGTAGATCACAGAAACATGATGTTAGACCAAAAAGGTTGGATGCTCTGCCCTGAAACACAGATACAGCTTCTTATCTTCTTTCTTCCTCTTTTTTCTTCTTCCTTACTTTTTCTTTCTTTTTTTTTTTTCGGATTAATGTGAGGGTACAGACAATTAGGTGACATTTGCATTTGTTAGGTAGAGTTCCTATTATACTTGTGTCCCACACCCAAGAGGTGTGCCATACACTCTGACACTGTACCCACTATGTGGAACCGAACCCAGCCATCCCATCTCCCTCCTCCTCTCTACCCCCTCTTTTGTTCCTTCTTCCCCAACTTGAATTGAATTGAGTTTTACTTTGAGTTGGGAATGTCGGATATTCTGGCTTCACATTAATTTTGAGTACATTGGATACTTGCTTCTTTTCCATTCTTGTAATACTTTACTAAGAAGTCTTCTTTAAAGTTTTTTCTTAAATGTCGCCTTTATGGCAATGCCTCCCAATGAAAGCACAGAATTTCCTAGCTTAATCCTTCTTGCCTGGTTTATGTATCTCCCTAGTGCTCACATAATCTATGATAGTACATGTTTGAATTTATGTACCGTGTTGTCTTTTTAAAATCTGTATATACAAACCTGTACTATAGTTTGTCCATTGTAAGCATTTAATAAATGCTCACCCGTTATCTACTTCTCCTAAAATCTATTTGATGTGAAAGTAACATTGCTGCATCATTTTTGATAATATTTTAAATTGATTCTTGCCTAGCATATTTTTTCCACTTACTCCTTTTCAGATTTTATATATTATTATAATTTGAATATGCAGTTTTAATTAGATGTAATCAGATTCATAACATTTGTTCATTTAATATTTATCTTCCTGCTATATGATAAGAAAGGTTACAAATGTTGGTGATATGTATAATGTTTACTATTGCTTAGTGCCTAATATCATTTCTGACATATAATTAGAGCTTATTACCTTGTTAGTTGAATAAAGTTGGTAAATGAACTCTTTTTCCAAAATATAGAATGAGGTAACAGCTTACAGTGAAGATAGCGTAAGTTAGCTTGGTGCTGGTAGCTCAGTGGATAGGGCACTGGCCACATACAAGGGAGCTGGTGGGTTCGAACCTACCCAGGCTTTCTAAACAACAATGACAACTGCAACAACAACAACAACAACAAAAACAACCAGGCGTTGTGGTGGATATCTGCAGTCCCAGCTGCTTGGGAGGCTGAAGCAAGAAAATCACTTAAGCCCAAGAGTTTGAGGTTGCTGTGAGATGTGATGCCACAGCACTCTATCAAGGGCGACAGAGTGAGGCTCTGTCTTAAAAAAAAAAAAAAATAGTGTATGTTGTGAATTTAAAATAACATTAGATAAGTCTTTTACTCCCAAAACAAAACATTTAAAAGGTTTTCTCTACTTATGTATATTAAAAGAAATATTTCTACAAGTAAAATGTATGTAGTTCTCAATTGGAATAAAAACAAAGCAGAAATTAAATTATTTTAGTGACTTTACGACTGAGGAAAGGTATAATTTCCACATTATTATAGATATTAATTTATGTGATGGTATTCCACCTCTAAATAATTAAGTTTTGAAAATAGTGAAGTTTTTAAGTTGAAGAGAAATACATTTTTATTTAAATTTTATTTAATTTTTATGATATATAAATACATTTCATGAAATATTCTACCCCATTATAGTAGAGCATCAATTACTCCATGTTAGCAGTTTTTCCCCAGAAGTAGACAATGTTATTATGTACAAACGTGTTAGATGTGGGCATTCACCAAGGCTTCTGTGGAAAAATCACATGCTACTTTCTTTTTACAATTAAATTTTGCTAGCTTAAAAGCACTAATGGCCAGACTCCTACTGAATCATTTTTCACTTTTACCTGTTCTACTTTAAATGATCTTTCTCCATGGGAAAAGATTGCATGCATGGATTACGATTCACATTTTGACAAACAGAATTAGAGGGGGAAGCGACTCTTGGAAATGTATTAGGGTTATTATAATACAAATCACTGAAAAGGCTGATAAAACATAAGCTGCTAAAATAATGAAAAAGTCTCTCTCCTCATGAATCCTTGTGACTTTACTACTGTGGTAGATAATCACCATGGTAAAAGCTTTGGAGACAGAATAAGGATAGAGTAAGTCTTCGAAGATAAATTAAGAAAGTAAAATCCCATTATTATGGATAATACTATTCAGATTACCATGTCAGAAAGGCTGAATAAATTAAATAAGTTTTGTCTTGCTCAGACTTAACTAATGATTTACAAAACATGGCATGATACTAGTGAAACATTGGGTTTCTTCAAAAGAAATTTTTTTGATTTAAAGATCTATAAATGTTCCTATATATGTAACAAAGACAAAAACAATGCGATTTTGTTAGTTTTCTTTTTAAACTTTTATTCCTTGCTATTAAAATACTGGTCTTATATTCATAGTACGTAAGGTACCTGGACATTTTTCCAGAAATGGAAAAAATATCTCTCTTTCTCCATAAATCATAACAATTCTGATTTAGGTTAGGTGAATGTTAAATAAATTTTCAATTAAATGAGACAATGAACTACACCACAGGCTGATGGTAGCTTCCTATCCAGTTTAGAATCTGTCTAAACTCTTCCTTTTTGAGATAAGAAACACATAAATTTTCCTAATTACAGTGTATTTTCTGTTCAAGGAAGCTCATCAACACATTACCTCTGGTTTTTAACTATAACAGAATATTTTTTAGAGACATATATATTCTGATTAGTAATAGATGGAGAGCTGGGCCCTAAGTTATACAGACCAACATCCTTGAATCCTGATTTCTGGAGAGGAAACCTTAGGCCGCAATGTTAACACATACTTCATAAGTACATAATTACATAGGACCGAGCACTTAGTTGCTAATTCTTTTTCTCTTTCTCTTCATTCCTTAATTCATCCTCTTATTCAATCATTTGCTTCCCCATTCTCACAGATTAAATAAAGAAGATTCAGTAAGCAGGTGGTAGGAGATTTTCTTTGGTGTCATTGCACATTCTTTACAAACCACATACATTCCAGAGCTTTAATATACTGTCCTTTGGGTACGCCTTCTCTGTGCCTTTCTAGTTAGGTATGGCCGCTTATAATATGGTGATGTCTATGTTACTTGTGATTTAGTGGATAATTTAGAAAAATAATGTGCCAATACTGTGGATACGACACAGCAGAGAGAATAAGAGAGAACTATTTGCACTAACGTGGATGGAATCTATGGTATACCTTTCAATAAAAAATGTTTTAAAACACTTACAGAAAAATATCTATGAAATAATATATTATTTTATAATAATAATATCCTCCCACATAAGCACTTATGAATATGTCATATTTTGCCCCACTACTATACTTTTTTTCTGGGTCATATGTGTATATAAATGCTAGAAAAAGAATAGTGATTATCTGGTGAAGGAAGATAGAACAGGAGAGGAGAAGAATGCTGAAAGAGGACTTTGTCCTATCCATGTGGTTTATTACTGACTTTTTATGATATAGAAAATGTATGTCTCTAAGTCTCACTACCAGAATTTTCAACAGAAATAGGAGCAAATGATAAAGGTATGAATGAAAGGAAGAAGAAAAGATAGAATAGGTCATAATGGATCAAAACCAAATATTGAAACTATATTATTCAGGTTGGTCATGGTGGATCATGCTTATAATCCTAGCACTCTGGAAGCCTCAAACTCTGAGCTCAGTAGTCGGAGACCAGCCAGAGCAAGAGAACCCCATCCTACTACAAATAGAAAAACTAGGTAGATGCCTATGGTTGCAGCTACTAGGGGGCCTGGGGCAAGAGGATCTCTGGAGCCCAAGAGTTTTTGGTTGCTGTGAGTTGTGATGCCATGGCACTTTACCCAGGGTGACAGAGTGAGACTGTCAAAAAAATAAAAAGAGAAAGAAAGAAAGGAAGGAAGGAAGGAAGGAAGGAAGGAAGGAAGGGAGGAGAGAGAGAAAGAAAGAAGTTATTCAATTATCAGGCACTTAAGAGACATTGGGTAACTTTTTCCTGATTTAATAAATATGTGAGTTTTAGAAAACATATACCCTTAAATCTATTGAAAGTGTGATAATTAGCAATTTAACAAAGCAGAATTACCTCATTAAGATATTAACTGTCTCATTTCTCTCTTGTAGGCTTCTCATAAATATTAAAATGTATTTTGCACCTATATTCAAAAGAATGTACAAAATATCGAGTCTTCAAGGCTCCTTTTTGAGTGAAAGACTGTGATTCTCCATGCTATCATAGCCCCGATGTCCTTAAAAATATTTTTGTAGGCTCGGCACCTGTGGCTCAAGCGGCTAAGGCACCAGCCACATACACCTAAGGTGGCGGGTTTGAATCCCCAACCCGGCCCGCCAAACAACAATGATGGCTGCAACCAAAAAATGGCCAGGCGCTGTGGCGGGCGCCTGTAGTCCCATCGACTTGGGAGGCTGAGGCAGGAGACTCACTTGAGCCCAGGAGTTGGAGGTTGCTATGAGCGTGATGCCATGGCACTCTACCCAGGGGGATAGCTTGAGGCTCCGTCTCAAAAAAAAAAAAAAA
>CAUYQS010069085.1:0-89204 GCA_963574585.1 Otolemur crassicaudatus | reverse complement strand
TCAATGTTTTTTATTGGTTTATCAAAGATGAGGTAACGGTAGGTAGCTGGATTCATCTGTTGGCTTTCTATTCTGTTCCATACATCTGCCTCTCTGTTTTTGTGCCAATACCATGCTGTTTTAAGTACTATCACTTTATAGTATAGTCTGAGGTCTGGTAGGGTGATTCCTCCTGCTTTGTTTTTCAGGAAGAAAAGGCAATTAAGGGCATCCATATAGGAACAGAAGAGATCAAACTTTCACTTTTCGCAGATGATATGATTGTATATCTGGAAAACACCAGAGACTCAACTAAAAAACTCTTAGAAGTGATCAAGGAATACAGTAGCGTATCAGGATACAAAATCAACACTCATAAATTGGTAGCCTTTATATATACCAACAACAGCCAAGCTGAAAAAACAGTCAAGGACTCCATCCCATTTAAAGTATTACCAAAGAAGATGAAATATTTGGGCATTTTAAAATTTTTTATGCCAAATTTCCGTAAAGCACCTAATAGTTTATACCAGTTTGATGTTAAATAATTTTAAGTCTACTTAACATTGAGCTGATTATAGGTCTCAGGGATAAATTATAGTATCACATATAGTCTACGGAAATTCACCTTAAATTTAGCTATTCATAATTTTTGAGAGAGCATTACACTTTTGTAAGATTTTCGAAATTGTCTTTTTACTACCTCTGATTGCCATTCTCTTACAGCCGTCATCTATTGGTAATGACAATTTAAACTCTCATTTGTTAAAACGATAGTTGGTTAAAAACATTACAAACATCGAGCATCTATTGGAAACAAAGATAGTAGTGCTTATTAAAATAATGCTGTTAGATAAGGATAAAACAAAAAACACCTTATTCTTTCAATAAAAATAACTGCAGAAGTAAGATGTAATTGCTCTGAATGACTATTGAGCCACAGATGTTTGATCTCTTTAAAAGTTTGAAAACTCTTATCAGCAATAGTAAGGAACATGATGAACTGAGATTTAGCATTTTTAAAAGTCCTGATCTTCAGGTGAGAATTGACTCCTTTGTTTCTTACATCATGATGAAGGCAGTAGTCTGAATTCCTATCAAAAGATTTCTAAAACGCAAATCTCGTAGATTCAAACCAGTTCTCAGGGAATGTTTTCTTAGACACAAATGGTTAATTTTAAATAAAATCAAGTAGCTGTTTCCTTAGCCTGCTTGGATTCTTAACATCAGTAACAAAACTACAAAATTATTTCCTTTATGTTTACATCCGTCAGCTAGTAATAACATATATCCTTGTAGTAAAATATAATAACCATAGAGTCTTTGAATTGATTTTTTTCCTTTATTTTCATTTTTATTACTGAATAATATATAGAATTCTATCAGGCAAGTCTTGTAATTTATTTTTACTGTATTAAACACATTTTTAATTAAGTTTTTATGTATTATTATTATTTGTGAATAGTCCACTGGAAGGCAGAAAGGGAAAATTTTTAATTTTTTTATTCTTTACCAGCTTTATTAATATTTGACAACTACAAATTGTATGTATTTATGGTGTATAATGTTTTGATACACATTGTGAAATGCTAACCACAACCAATCTAATTAACATACCCAGGACTCTACATCATTGCCATTTGTGTGTGTGTGTGTGGTGAGAATACTTAAGATCTCCTCCCCCTTAGCAAATTTCAAGTGTATAACATATTGTTAGCTGTAGTCACTATGCTATACATTAGGTCTCCAGAACGTATTCATCTTATAAAGTGAGGTTTGTGCCTGTCATCGACATCTCCCCATTTCCCCAGTATCCCACCCCTGATAACCTCCCTTCTATTCTCTGAGTTTCTACAAGTTTGACTTCTTTAGATTCCACATGCAAGTGAGATCATGTATTATTTGTCTTTTTTCTGTCTAGCTTATTTTACTAGGGGCAGTATTCTCCAGATTCATCCATGTTGAGAATGGCACGATTCTTTTTTTTTTTTTTTTTTTTTTTAAGGCTGGAAAAATACTCCTCTGTGTGTGTACTAGGGGCAGTATTCTCCAGATTCATCCATGTTGAAAATAGCACGATTCTTTTCTTTTTTAAGGCTGGAAAAATATTTCTCTGTGTGTGTGTGTGAGTGTGTGTGCACATGCATACATGCACAATTTATATACCCATTCATCCATTGGTGGACACTTAGGGTGTGTCCATATCTTGCTGTTATGAATAAGGCTGCAATGAAAATGTGAGTGCAGATATCCCATGAGGTGGTGAGTTCATATCCTCTGGGGACATACCCAGAAGAAGAATCACTGGATCATAAGATAGTTTTATTTGTAATTTTTAAGGAACCTCCATTCTGTTTTCTATAATAACTGCATCAGTTTTCATTCCCACCAACACTATTTAAGTGTTCCCTTTTTTCTGTATCTTTCCCCACATGTATATAATAGCCATCTTAACAATGTGAGTTGATATAAATTGTGTTCTTGATTTGCATTCCTCTGTTGATTAAGGATATTGCTCACCTTTTTCATATACCTTTTGACCTTTTGTATGTCTCTTTGAACAAATGAGACCTTTTGCCTATTTTTAATTGGGTTAATTTGTTTTGGGTTTCTTTGTTTTGTTTTGTTTTTATTTGCTAGTGAGTTGTATGAATTCCTTATATATTTTGAACATTAACCTCTTATCAGATGTGTGCTTTGAGAAGGTTTTCTTATACTCTATAGGTGGTTTTTTCACTTTTTTATTATTTGTTTTGCTTTGCAGAAACTTTTTGGTTTGATGTAGTCCCATTTAGGGCTATTTTTGTGTGGGATATAAGATAGAAATTCAATTTCATTTTCTTGCATGTGGCTATCCAGTCTTCCCAACACCATTTATTAAAGAGATTATCCATGTCCCATTGTGTATTCTTGGCACCTTTGTCAAGGTGAGTTTACCTTATGTACACGGCTTTATTTCTGCACTCTTTATTCTATTCCGTTGTTCTGCATGTCTGTTTTTATGCCACTACCGTATTACTCTGATTGCTACAGCTTTGTAATATAATTTGAAATCAGGACGTGATGCTTCTAGCTTCATTCTTCTTGATTAAGGTTGCTTTAGCCATTTAGGGTCTTTTTGGTTCCATATGCATCTTAGATTGTTTTTACCTATTTTTTTGAAAAATGCTCTTATTTTTATGGGTATTGCATTGAATTTGTGTAGATTGCTTTGGGTAATGTGGACATTTTTTAACTTAAAAAAATTTAATTGACAAAGATTGCATACATTCAAGATGTATGATGTGATGATTTGACGGACATATAAGTTGCATAATGATCATCATGATCCTGTCAATTGCATCTATCAGCAACCATGTTATATCTGAGGTCCCTCAAAATTTCTTCATCTTGTAATTGTCAGTTTGTGTATAGACATTTTAACAGTACTAACTCTTATAAACTATGACCATGGGATGTCATTTCATTTATTTCTATCTTCAATTTCTTTCATCAGTGTTTTAGTTTTCAGTGTATACAACTTTCACTTCCTAAGTATGGAATTTTGTTATTAATTTCTTTTTTTTATTAAGTCATTCATATAGAGATCATAAATACATTTATGGCATTGTAGGATTCAATGTGTTGATTATGTGTACAAATTGGAATGCTTACATCCTACTAAGCAACACAGTCTTCACCACTTTTACCCAATTACAGGATTAAGACATTTATATTCTATACCTGGTAGATCGAACTTATACTTGCAATATGTTCCACAGGTGTGGTCCCCTACCAACCTTTCCTCTATCGTCCCACCCCCCTCCCTTCCCTCCTTTATTCTTGGGCTATTGTTGTGTTTCATTTTTCACATGCATGTGTGAGGGATTGTAAATTGGTTTCACAGTAGTACTGAGTACATTGATAGTTCATGGTTAATGCATAGAAACTTAACTGATTTTTGTATGTTGATTTTGTATCCTGCAATTTTATTGGAATTTGTCCAATAGTTCTAACAGGCTTTTTTGGCAGAATCTTCAGTGTTTTCTCTATATAAGGTCATGTAATCTCTAAACAGAAGATTTTAATTCTTTCTTTTTGGTATGAATGCTTGTTTCTTTATACTGACTAAAAATTTTGCATACCACTTCCGATACTAGATTGAGTGAAAGTGGAGAAAGTGGTTATCCTTGTGTTATTCCTTATCATCTTTATATTTTCAATTTTTCTTTTATTTATTTCAATATATTTTTAGAATTTAAGATTAAATGTTATAACAGTAAGATATAATTACCTTCCACAAATATAAGTAATATTTGAATTTTATCTTGACATAATTTAATATAATTCTTTTGGATTCAGGGCTGTATTCATGTTCTCCAAAATTTAAGATGTTTGTTTCATATTTTCTTCAGTATTTTTTGATTTTTAAAGAAAAATATCCAAATTTAGTGTTGGTAATGACTGTAACACACACACACACACAATTTCTAGATTTGGTTAAACACTGGTCTCTGGGAAAAGAGTAAATCTATTCAAAAAACACATACCAGTTGTGCTTGTGGATTTGTGGATGTTATTAAAGCACAGAGGTACAGATATTAATAGCCAAGCTTTGGAGGAAAAAGACCTAAGTCCAAATCCCTGCTCTCCTGTCATTGATGTGCCCCTTTATGACCTTCGATTGCCATCAGTGCTGTGTGATAATAACAGTACTTACCTCAGTAGGACATTATAAATGTTAAATAAGACACAGTGCTTGGTGAATACTAAGCACTCAGCAACTATCAGCTATTATTAATGATACCTCCTTTTAAGCAAATGCCCATATTAAAATCACTATTTGAGAACTCGTATGTGTTCATTTTATAAGTTCACTGCTTATTGAAAAATATCTTTCATTTTCTGTCACTGTCTTCAGGGTTGTTAATTATATTTAACAGAATATATACTCAGAACAACCCAAACAGCTCATTAGAATTGATTTAATGTGATTTGATGCCCTATTTATTCTATATTATTTGTATTATAAGAAAAGAAATTTAATGAAGAAATATCCCAAACAAAAATATCTATTCTAATCCATGCATCATTCATTTCATTTTCATACTCATAGGACTGATATTAATTCATGAAAGTAGTTTTCTTGTTTATGATGACATATAATATGTGATAACTAGGAATAATAAGAATCAAAGAAAAAGATTAATCTCTTCTATGAAAACATTGTAGCTATAAATATCAATATTCAGACTTTGTCTAGTCAACCTACCCAATTATTAATATTTTAATTATTGCCAATCATGAGGAGAAAGAAGAATAGAACTGACTTAGGTTTTCAAACATTTGCTGTAATGTCAGTATTTTCTCAATATTATATAAGCCTAAACATTTTGAATCAACAAACATCTTTAAAAAATGGTAATAATCATTCATTTTACATGCTTTTATACAATCTTCAACTTAATGAAAGCAAGCACTTGAAATACATAGAATATATATTTCAACTTATTCAAGAAAAGCTCCATAGATGCAGAATAACAGACAAGCATCTTAGTAAGATCTCATTTAGCTCTGTTTAGAAATAAGTAGCAATAAATGAAACATTAATAAGGATATATATAAGAATTGCAACAAATGCTGAGTTTGTAACGAGTGAGCATATATAAATACTTCATAAATGTTCTGTATTCTGGAGGAGATAGGAATAGGTGGGCAAGGATTTAATCTTGAAAGGGAAAAGAGAGATTTAGACAGAAAAGAAAAATAAAAGTAAACTGGAATTTTTACTTTAAAGATGAAGGATATCAGTTGATAACAGCAGCAAAAACGTCCCTCCACCACTGGCCCACTGGCTGCTTCTCTTCTCCTACGTATGATTGTCCATGCCCCTAACTCTTTACTTCCCACTCACCACCCAGCCCACTACAGTTTGGTTTCCTACCCCATCTTACCACATAAACAGCCCTCTAAAAAGTCACCAGTGACCTCCGAGTCATGAAATCCAACTGATGTATTTGAGTCCTCAATTTGACCCACTAGAGGTCGGTGACTCCGCTGACCAAGATCTTGGTCCTTGAAAACCCTGCTTCTTTAGTGTCTACGATTTGCCTGACCAAATTTCTTATCTCATAGGAACTTCTGTCTTTTTCGCTGGCTCATCCTCATCAGCCAGACATGAGATGATGGAGTTCCCCGATGACTAGTCACAGATTCACACGTCTCTTCTTTCTGCTCCTTTCTTTCCATCTCTTCTTATTATTCTAAATTCTCTCCCTAAGCCATACCACTCATACTTACTACTTTGTGATCTACAAACTATATAGTCTTCATTTAGGTCTCTAGTCCAAAATCCTCTGAGGTTTAGACTTGGGGATGTAATTATTACACAACATGACCTTTAGGCATATCTCAAAAATACAGGTTTCAAAGAGCCTGTAACATAATATATCCAAACCAAATGAGATATCTTCCTGTATACTTGCATGTACACATCAAAACTTAGTTTACCAGTTTCCTATTTCCATTCAATTCTGTAATGAGAAATCACTCAGTATTTGGCCCTTCCTTACCACCCCACGCTGTCTGTCCCCAGGTAGAGTGCACTGGCACTCAAAGTCTGTTTTGAAACTGTCTGCTTTTCCCCCTCTTATCGTTTGTAATAAAGATAATATTATCAGACAAATGTTGATTAAGTACCAAGTCATCTTCAATAATTAACCATTTATTTTTTGTTAAGATTTTAATATCTCCAGGTCAAATAGAAGTGGTTAGAAATAAATGCAATGAAAATCAATGTACCAAAGAAAAAACTACCTTGAAGGGATGGGAAATTGATAGGAGATAGCCCTCAACAATAGATCCATAATGCAGAAAGGGATTTGAAAAGATTTGGCCTGCAGTAGGTTGTATGTGAATCAATGATATATCACTATTGATTTTTTAAATCAATAAAAGATCCATAAATTAAAATGTAGTGTGTTCATTGACTCTCATATGAATTATTTACTGTACATATAGCTCTTTATACATTTTTATTAGTAAATATATATTATAACATTTGCCATTTGAACTATTAAGTTGCATTAATTACACTCACAGTGCCATGTAGTTATTGCTACTATTTCTAGAACTTTGTGATTACACTAAACAGAAATGCTACCTGTACAACAGTAACTCCCCACTTATAAATTTTAATTTACTTTCTATCTTCATAAATATATCTATTCTAGATATTTCATGTAAGTAGGATTATAGAATATGTGTCATTTTGTGTCTGGCTTATTTTGCTTAGCATAATGATTCATACACATTGTACCATGAGTCATAACGTCCTTGCTTTTTATGGCTGAATAATATTCCATTTGTGTATGTCGATGAGCTTGTGTGCACACACATACATACTGCATTTTGTTCACATATTCATCATTGTTTCTGTCTCCTAGTTTGGAGAATAATGCTGCAACGAACACTGGCATAAAGTGTCTATCAAATCACTGTTTTGAGTGGAATTGCTGGGTTATATGATAAGCGTGTTTAACATTTAGGAGAACCACCAAACAATTTTCCACAGTTACTATATCATTTTACATTCTTACCCACAATGTACAGCTGTTACTGTCATTGATACCTTTTCAAGTATTGCATTAGTTTAATGCTTGATAAGTTAGAATTACCGTGGAGATTTTGTTGCAATGTATTAACAAAGATTATTAAAGAATTTTAAAAAGAAAATGAAAAGGCACTAGGAAACTGAAAAAGTTTTAAGTCTAAAGAAAGCCGTAGAATGATCTAACATTAATTTTTATTACAAAAATATTTATGTTTAAATAAAGCCCTGCCTTTTAGAGATGCAGATTATACTAAGATACTATATGTACTATAGTAAATAGTATAGTAAGATACTATATGCAATTCAAATTATTGTTACTGTAATCAAAAAAGTTACTTGGACTTGGGCGGAGCCTGTGGCTCAAAGGAGTAGGGCACCGGCCCCATATACAGGATGTGGCAGGTTCAAACCTAGCCCCAGCCAAAAACTGCAAAAAAAAAAAGTTACTTGGACTTAGCCATTTTTGTTTGCTTTGCCCAGGCCCTCTATAATCAAAGTATCCATGTTGAGCTTGCTGGCTAGATTAGTAGTCTCTCTGTGGAAATGAGAAGAGTTAAAAATCAGTTTTTTAAAAAGATAACCTGTTAGAACTAGGTAAGATCATTGATAGTGTATAATGGATGACTGGCTAGCCAGAAGTCAATATTGTTTCTATATTTTGTATAGCGTTATACAGATTTATAAGGCAGACAGGATGAATGAGATGATCTCTTAATTTCCTTTCTTGCCTTGTGATTCCTTGACTATTCTACACCTTTGACATAGTGAGGCAATTTTATTGGGATACAGAAATGATAAGTCTCACTGAAGCATACACATCCACACTGCTGAATGTAAAGACATCCCTCAAATTATTACATTTGGGAATTTACACAGAGACCCCACTGTCTTATAAACATATAATGAATATCTTGTGAATGCATACGCATTTTCCACGTCCACAAAAAAAACTTTGCTGCTTCTTTTGAAAGACATAAATTAGTCATTTCTGCTTTAGAAAAACTTTGTTTCCCTAATAATAGTTCTGAATTTCCTGCAATGGTTGTATCCAGCTTTAGTATTTGCATCAATGTTCATGGTAAGGGTAAATACATATAGAACACCCTTTAAAGTAAATTTAAAATCTTTAAAAAAAAAATCTGGGCATAAAGGAGAACAGAGAATTCCATAATTTTCTACATTCTCTAGTTTAAAGAAAGAAAGAATTTCTAAAGATATTTCTTTTTTTCTTTTGTACTCATCCTTCAAGACATCAGTGTTCTTTATTATCATGTGATGCTAAAGCACTCAGAGTCAAGAGCTCTGTAGGTCTGTATATGAAATAGTAGGCCCTTGATCCTATGCATATTAATCATTAATATTATTCATACTTTACTATAATTTTATTTCCTTACTGAAAAGCTTCTCATAGTTCCTCAGTAACTAGAGAATTTAGACCAACATATTAGCCTTTTTCCCCCAGAATGTTTGTTACTGTTTTAACTCCCTTTTCAGCCTTTTATTTTACAATTACTTATCAAATGCTCAATGTATGAAACAAACTATGCTATTTATCCCACTTTACTCCCTACTTGTTGCTTCCTGCATGTCCAATTTAGTAGAATGCCTACCTCTTTTACTCCACCTAGAAAAGTCCTACTTCTTCAAGACAAATTTCAAGAGCAAATATCATTTCCATTAAACTTTTCTTGGTTCACTGAATGGGAAATGAATTCCATCTCCCTACTACTATAAAACAATTTACCACTATTGTCATACATTTTTGTTTGTGTTTATAATTAGATTTTATGTGTTTTATTTTTTGCATTTATGAGCTCTTTAGGGGATGAGGAAATATACTCATCATGTGGAACTTACCAAAACACCAGAAAAAGTGTCATACAGAGTATACTTAAAATGAATTTGGTTGTTTTTAATTGAATGGAATTTACATTTATATTTTAAATTTACATTTTAAGAAGAGCATAAATGTTTAAAATATTTTCAGAAGAGTAAAATGTGTTCCTCATTACGTAAAATATTAACAAATCTATGAATGAGGAATATTTTGGAAATGATATATGCTAAATAGTATCAATGTTTTAGGATAGGAAAAAAGCATGAAATGGTGCCTTTCTTAAAAAACAATCTTTTGATTTTATGAAGTTCTATTTCTAAATCATAAAATAATTTTTAAGATTTACAAAAATAAAATTACTTTTACTTCCGCTACTAAAAATAACTCCCCTAAATACCAAGTTCCATTTTAAATCATGCCTAGAGGAACATAGTTTATGTATTTTTTTCATGTGTTCTGTTTAATAACAGTCCTCGTGACTTTACTTCTCTGTCATTAAATATGCTTTTCAAACATCGTTTTTAATGGATGCCTAGCATTTTCTTATTGGTATTATCCTGATCTGGGGACATTTAAAATACACTAATTTTTCACTATCTATATTATTTTAACTTCACATGATTTAATCTTTATGTTCATCTTAGATTATTTTCTTATAATAAATTCTTAAAAATAGAGTTATTCTGTCTAGGACATATGTATGTTGTTAAAGCTATTGAGATTCATTAAAAACATGCCTTTCAAACTTTTTTTTCCAATTTTATGTTGGCAGCAGTCAGATTTTAGAATGCCCAAGAGTGACTTCATTATACATCCCATTTCCAACACAATTTGCATTCATAAAAGTATTCCTCAAAATTGAGATGTGTTACAATTCTTAACTACTCAGGAGATATCAGATTAAGTCCCTGCTAAAAGAAAAGCAATTGGATTAAGGACATAGTAACTTCAGTTCTTTTTATCTTGTATCTTATACCTGAAAATACACATTTAGGAATTAGTGGCATTGTGGTGCATTAACGTCATGTAGTATACGGTGACTCAGAATTTCCAATTCAGAAATGCCGACTGAGTTACAGCAGCATTCTGGTTCTGGAGTTACTCTGAAAACTCACATTGTTACTTGCCCCTCACTATGGAGTGATGTTGGGCAACACAGTTAATAGCCCTTAGCTACCATTTCTTTATTCAGCAAATAGAAATAATGATGATACCCTTCTTCGAGGGGTGGTTGTGAAAGCTAGATAAAATTATGCATGTAAAGTGAATTGTTCACTGCCTGCCAACTGGAAGGTCCACATAAAAGAGTAGCAGTGGTTAATTTTAACTACAATATTTAGAAAATATCTGTTTAAATTACAAGGTCATTACTTGACAGATGTGGTCAGTAAATGGTTTTATTTATTGTAGAATGAGTTGGACTACTTAAGGGGGAACATGCAAAAATAGTATTTATTTTATACTCACTTCAGTAACACTTCTTGAAATACATATATAATCAATCTCTCTATTGCATGAACATTGAACTAATTTGGAAAAAATTGTGTCATTTTTGGAATAGGTAAAATGAAAAGAGTGTGTGGCTCAACATTACTACATCAATTAAACTTTGTATGACTATTTAAAGGACTCTGGTAATAATTCATATGATAAAATCTAAAAGCATCCTTTTTAATAAATGAAAACTTTCTAGGTCAAATCTCTTCATGATATTCATAGATATTTTCTTGTCTTGAGTTAACATGAGATAACAGTCAGGGTTACAAATTCACCTATAACTAACTTAAAGAAATAAGACAGGTAAAACGAAAAGAACTGCTTTTCATAACACAAACATAGAATTAAACTGTCAAGACTTGAAATGTTCAATATACTACATGTAGAGAAAGATTTTTTAAAATTCAAATAATTTTCTTTCAATATGATAGGAAATGAATGTATTGGCCAGAAAATTATGACAATTAATTGCAGAATGGCTGAATTTTAATGAAAGGCTCTAAGGGGGAAAAAATGAAATGAATGTGCTGTTTGCTTTTAAATCATTTACAGTTGAATAATTTATGTTATCTTTAATTCATCCAGTTCGGTTATCCAAGAGGAATACAATATGAATAAAAGGGGTTTTGCATTGTCATGTTTTTGCATTAAAATGTTTGCCAATAACCATTTTCATTTTTATTACAATTTTAATGGTTTAATATATTGCAGTAGGAGTTAGAATAATAAGCTAGGGACAAATGCAGGGAGTTTCCAGGGTTATGAATATTTGACCTATATCTTCAGACATTAAAAGAGTGTCTCATATAGGTAACTGATGTATTCACTCAAAAAAAACCTAACTCATCTAATTAAAATTATTCTGATATAATCCTAAAATTTAACCCACCCTATTCTCTTACAAGCTGTTTATACCAAAAAATTAGTAGTCACTCTTAACTTCTTTTCTCTAAACTGCATATCCATCAGTAAATTCTTTTAGAAGCTGCCCTTATAGATTTATACCTTGATAAAATAATTCCGGCATACTTCTCAAAGATGACTACTGCTGCCACCCTTACCCAAGCCATCATCATCATCCTATCTCATTTTCTCCCCCTGGATTATTAAAATGGTCTCTTAATAGTTCTCCCAGATTTGATGGTCTTTTCCCAATACAACAGTCAAAATGATCCCTTACAAAGAAAAGTTAGAATATATCAGTCCTCTCAAGCCTCCCAATGGTTTTCCATCTCCCTCAGAGTAAAAGCCAAAGGTCTTATACTAAACTTCACAGCAGTATAATGATCTGGACCCCCTGCTATTGCTCTGATTTTATCTCCTACCACTCTCTTTTTCCCTGTGTGCTCTCCTCAAACACATCAAGCATGCTCTTACCTCAAGGCTACAGCAGCTACACATATAAAACAAAGGCATCCACTTCCTCATATTCCACCTCCTTCTGCTAATAACCTCACCACTGCTTTGGTTCTTACCAAAAGAGCACTGGAATCCAGTTCTAAATGCTAACAGACTGACTGCCTGACTCAACATACACAGTAATTTATGATTCTACAGCTCTCTCCTAGGTACTTTACTGGCCAAGTTGAAAACAGGACTACCTCTTTATAGGTTTTTACACCATTAAGAGTCAAAGACTGGTCAGGCACAGTGGTTCATGCCGGTGATCCTAGCACTTTGAAAGGCCAAGGTGGGTGGACTGCTTGAGCTCAGGAGTTGGAGACCAGACAGAGCAAGAGCGAGACCCCATCTCTACTAAAAACAGAAAGAAAACTAATTGGGTGCAGTGACGGACACCTTTAGTCCCAAATACTCAGGAGGCTAAGGCAAGAGGGCCACTTAAGTCTAGGAATTTGAGGTTCCTGTGAGCTACAATGACTCCACGGCACTCTACACAGGGTGACAGAGGAAGATTCTGTCTAAAACAAAAAAAAAAAAAAAAAAAAAAAGAAAGAAAGAAAGAAAAGAAAAGAAAAAGAAAGAAAAATGAATTAAATACTGAGTAAGAGGTAGGCTATCCAAGGAGTCTAGATACTACTGTGAAGTTTATATAATTGGAAAAGACCCCAAAAATTTCATAGAGTTCAATTCAATATAAGGTGATGGAAATCAGGGCAACTGAAAGTGAAAGTTAACTGAGGAACTTATTATAAAATATCCCCACTCCTGCCTTTCATTCTCGGCTACCTCAGAAATTGCCTTTCCTGAATGTTTATTCAATATTCAAGAGATTAATTTTGGGGTTTTTTTTTGTTTTTTTTATTAAATCATGGCAGTGTACATTAATACTATCATGGGGTACAATGTACTGTTTCTGTATACAATTTGAAATACTTTCATCCAACTGGTTAACATAGCCTTCATGTTTTTTTCTTAGTTATTGTGTTAAGACATTTATATTCTACATTTAGAAAGATTCACATATACCCTTATAGGATGAACCATAGGCATGATCCCACCAATCACCGTCCCTCCATCCCCTCTCCCCCCCTCCTTTCCTCTCCTCTCCCCTCTTCCCATATTCCTGGGCTAAAATTGGGTTATAGTTTTCCTATGAAAGCTATAAATTAGTTTCATAGTAGGGCTGAGTACATTGGATACTTTTTCTTCCATTCTTGGGATACTTTGCTAAGAAGAATATTTTCTAGCTCCATCCATGTAAACATGAAGGAGGTAAAGTCTTCATGTTTTTTAATAGCTGCATAGTATTCCATACTGTACATATACCACAATTTATTGATCCATTCATGGATCAATGGGCTCTTGGGCTTCTTCCATGACCTAGCAATTATGAATTGGGCTGCAATGAACATTCTGATACAGATATCTTCATTGTAGTGTGATTTTTGGTCTTCTAGATATATACCTAATAGAGGAATTATTTGGGTCTCACCATGGAGCTTTTTTTGTGCAGTGATGTATCCCAGAGCCAGGGAACCAGTAGGAGCTGGGACAGGTCTGTCTCCAGGATAAAGCTTGCTGTGTCACTGGCTTCTTTGGAAATCTGAGAACTATTGCTCCAAGAAAAACAAATAGTTTACCATTCTATGAAGAGGAGATGTTTTCAACTGTGGTTACAGCCAATATCTACTATCTCTTGCCAGGGAATCTCTAGCCAGCTAAGACTGGAAATGTCTGCCCTAGAGAACCAACTGTGGGTCTTGAAAGACTCTCCAGGTACAGAGCCATAAATCTTCTAAATTGTGAAAAGTCATGACCATAGGACATCTGCCCAGTTGGTGTTTCTCAGTGTCACATGTTTGCAACTCTCCTTGGGATTTGGGTAAAATGCAGACTCATGGGCTTCTACTCCAAACATACCAATTGTAAATCTGGGGTGGAACCCAAGAAGTTGCCATTCTATCATGTTCTGGGGTGATTCTGCTCTGCTGTTTTGAGGACCATACTTTGAATAAAACTGCCCTAAGTGAAAAAAAAAATTGGAAAAGACCCAGATACAGTAGGAAAGTTAGAGCCGAGTCTTCATGAAATTAGAAGATCACAGCACATTTGAAATGGAAGCAACACAAAGAACAACTGTCCTAAGGACAGACAAATGAGGACAGATGTCTGCTGGTGAATCCAAAACCAGAAGTTCCACCTCCAGGCCAAGATCCTCACAGAGATATGACAGCATGTGAAAGGAAGTGAAATAATCTCGTCACAGTGAAGGTCTTTACCAGTGGTAAATTGGTACCAGGAAACATAATTCTATAGGGAAAAGAAATACAAGAATTATATCCACTTTAGGATACTGATGTTCAGAAAAAAAAAATATCCACTGGGACCATGGATATGCTTCAGAAAATAGAGTTTTAGGAAAAGACAGAGGATTAAGAATGACTGTGTTCAATGGAAAATTGAGTTTCGGGGTAATGCATATCATTGACAGGAGAATAGGACACAATTTTTGCATGTTTGAGCAACAGCTAAAGTTTGAATTAGTGAGAATTCACCAATCCCATTGTTAAGATCCAATGGAGTCTTCACAAGTAGTGACCCAAGGACGTATGGACTCACTGTCTTAGACCCAGTTGTAGTACTCTACATGACAGAATACACACAGAGGAAAATAAGCTTCATTTTATGAATAAACTAAAAATTGAAATGTCCAATAAGATGAACCTTACTGAAGTGGTGACATTAAAATAAAACTGAAAGCACATGAGGCAGTGGGATCCATGGAGGTCCATGGGGACAGCCCATTCTACCCATGGGAATCAGCACTAAGTCTCTATCTGTGGCTGGAGCAGAATGAGGAAGAATGGCAGCATGGAAAATGGGATTGGGTTGGAGCACATCCGTGGGACCTCATATACCACTGTGTGGTGAGGGCTTTGTCTGTTATTCTGGGTGAGATGGAGTGATACCAGATGGTTTTTAGCAAAAAGAAAAAAAAAAAAATACATGGCCATTCATGGGCTGTGTATGGGTGAGAAGCGGATAGGCATGATCTTCCCTACTGGACTAACCATTGCGAAATGATTAGCTGAACACTAAAAGAGAAGCAAATGAGGGATTTGAGTTTTTCTTTTTTTCTTTTCTTTTTTTTTTTTTTTTTTTTTGCTTTTCTTTTTGTATGTGATAAAATAGTCTCCTATTACATAAGCTTCAATAATTTGTGCATACTAAGTTTTATATGCCTCTCCCAGACATACTATTATTATCTAACCTTTGTTGTCCTAAAACTAAATTAAATCACACATACAGAACTTTTCTATATGCCATACACTGTGCTGTATGCTTTGCATTTAGAATCTCATTTACCTCTCTACCAACACATAGTAATTATCACCACCACTTCACTGATAGGGGACCTGTAAGGAAAAGAACTTGGGAATTCCAGGGCACGTGACTTAGCTAGGAGTGACATGCCTGTTTTTGTGGACCTGAGTGCCTTCTTCAGATGTTTTCTTTATTGCCTAATATTTAGCCAAGAGTACATTCTATAGATTGGACTGGATTTCTAAGTGAGCGACAGAGTCTGCTTCCTCAGATCCTTGTTACAGGGGGAGCCCACTGCTTGGGATGCAGAATAGTTTAGTGATTCACATATGACCCATAGGTGCACTGCACTCAGAACGCAGAGATTCCTGACCCTCCCCCAGCTGTGAGGGACTTCACAGGGCCTCGTTTTGGTTTCCATAAAATAATAGTACTTGAAGAAGAATCCAAGCCCTAAAAGATTTTGAGGTCTTATTTTAAGAAAAATTAGACACAACGTGAATATTTACATGGAGAAAATAAAACTTAACAATATATACATTTTATTTTTATTTATTTATTTTTTGAGACAGAGTTTCACTTTGTCACCCTTGGTAGAGTGTCGTGGCATCACAGCTTACAGCAACCTCCAGCTCTTGGGCTTGGGCAATTCTCTTGCCTCAGCCTCCCAAGAAGCTGGGACTACAGGCACCTGCCATAACACCTGGCTATTTTTTGTTGCAGTTTGGCTGGGGCCAGGTTTGAGCCCACCACCCTCAGTCCCCTCAGTATATGGGGCCAGAACCCTACTCACTGAGCCACAAGCACCACCCAATAAATGCATTTTTAAAAGCTGATAAAAAATAGTATAACCTTCAGGTAACAATGTAACAAGATTATTGTTTTATGCCTAACATAACACTTTAATACATATTTTACTTATTTTTTCTTTGATTTTTGGCTATGTATTCTTTAATTGTCACCGCACATGACTTCAGTTTGGTAATATCATGTCACACAACTGAGTACTTGGTCAAATAAATTTGGTGATATTCCCAGTGTTGTTCTCTTCCAGGGTTGCAGTGAAAGCTGCCTATCAAAAACTCGGAGGAAGTTACGGAAGCAAACATGTTTTACTCCCGTATTTCACAAGCCAAACTGCTAAAATATAGTAAACCAAACCCTAAGAAATTAATAGGCAGCCTTTTCTCTCATGGGATGATTAAATGAACTATGATGTGGTGTGGAAATGCAGTTTGCAATGGACTATTCTTTATAAAGGACAGAGTGGTATTACTCTGAATTATAGGCTATGGTAAGTGAGGGAGGGGGATAGAGCTGGTACAGTTTTGTTCTACTCACTGATAGCTAAGAAGTTTTATGAGATTTCACAAAGGAGTAATGTAAGTTTATGCAAATAAGTTGCAAATTCAAAAAGAATCCATATAAAGAAATATATTTGCAATGGTTTAAATTCTTGAATATTTAATATTTTAATCACCTTGAATGTTAATACTTAATCTGCATTCTGTGTTTCTCTGGACACTTGGAAATTTCAGAAGTGTTCAATTTAAGAAAGACCATCAACACGAAGATAGAAAATCAGATTATTTTACATCTGTAAGTGGAATCTTGTCATCGCTTTAATTTGGGGAGAAACTAAAGAGTTGGAAACAGCTCTAGCTTACTGACTATTTCTGTAAGTGACTAGTTTTTATTTTTCTACCATTTGATGTTAACTGTGTGTTTTCCATAACTTAGTTATCAAAAATGTCCATTCTTTAATAAACATCACAGCGATAGTCATGAGATTACGGGCAGCAACCAGAAGGAGGAAGCACAGAAGAAAGGCTTGGAGAGTGACCATCAGGGCATCTTCAGTGAAAGGGAAAGGACTAAGGATTAGGGGGAAATCACAGGTAGAGTCTAACTGTCCTGGAACCCCACAGATAAGGCAAGTCTTTCAGAACAGAAGCTTCCAGCAGGCCATAATACTGACAGCACAATTCACAAGATCAGTTGTCCCCCAAGCCAATTAAGGAATTACCTTGAAATGTGCACAGTATGTATCTTAAGCAAAGCCAGTCCCTGTCGGTACTCATTCTATGTTTGTTTGCTTTAACTAAAGTTTTTGATATAAAAATAGGAGAAGGCTTATTGAATTTCAATTATTTTATGGCTATTTTAAAATAATTGCTAACTTTGATAATAAGCATTTGAACAGGACCATATTTCATTACTACACTAACATTTCTTAGTGACCATTACTCTGGTCATTTGTAACGTTTCTGGCCCTCAGATGAAGTGGTGTACATATTTGTAATATACTCAAGCAATGCATATAAAAACAGTTTAACAACTAAAAGCTGTGGACATTTTTTCCAGTGATCAATTTGTCAAAACTATGTTGATTCAGAAGCACTACTGGACCAAAGTATACTGTTACGCTTAGGGTGGAAAAAAAGCACTTTGCTTATAAACATGTGATATGGAAATATATAGTCATGGAAGTAAGACCCTAGTTTTTATCCAGGTTTGATTTATTATCAGCAATGTGATCTTAGCAAAGTTATTAAGTATTTTTAGGACACAATTTCCTTAGATGTAGAGTAAGTCAATGGAGTTAGTTTTCCTTAAAGAAATTGGACAAAATAAATTTTGAAATGAACACACAAGTCTACGTCCCTTCAGGGGCTAAATATGTTGGGTGGCAGCATATTTGGGGGACTATTGTACAAGTCTAAATGCCATAATGAGAAAATTATGTAGAAAACTCTTTCCCCAAACAGCCTTTGAAACTGCCAATAATTAACTTGATATAGTTGTTAAAGAGAACTGAAGCCAACCTCTCTAAGTTGTAGGGCTCTATGCATGGGCCACCTGGAACTGCCAGATAACAGGGACAATTTAAGTTATTTTTACATAATTGTAAAGAAAGTCATCTTGTTCTGAGTTCACAGTTTAGAAAAACAGAGTGTTGCCAACCCACGAAAATTTGAAACACAATAGTAACAATAAATCTACAGGCAAAAGTGTCTGGCTTGAATAAAAAAAAGTAAATCTGAAAGCTGCCAGACTCCCCAATGTCCCCCGCTTCTCAGAGAATTGGTGTACTGACTTACATCAAGGAACGAAAGCTAAATAGACATTACTCCAGTCTTAAGCTAATAAATAAACAGCAAAAATATGTTTGTCGCCTACCAGGGAATGCAATTTAGCTATAAACATTACTCAAGATTTTCAGTTCCTCTGTCTAATGAAAAGAAAAAAAAAAAGAAAACTAATGTTCTCTTTACTAGAAAGGTTGAAGTAATAACAACCAGTAAAGAAAAAGAAGGAAAAAGAAAGTTGGGAATGAATCTGTGTGGGTTCTCCTTCAGTTCTCAATGTGCACACCCTGGGGCTGGTCCCTGGCCATCCAGATGCTAATTGTTGGGTATTCCAAAAATATAATCCCTCTCTTTCAAAGAAACAACACTATTAAACACAATTTCTGTAACTGAAATACTCTGAAAAGTTCAGATCTATTCCTTTTGAATAACTAAACTGAATAATAAGTCACCAAAGTTTTTCTCAGTACTTATCTAAATAAGTTTTGTATTATTCACTCAGATATATGTTTCGAATGATAGTGATATGCTGGCAAAAGGCATTCTTTTAGAAATTCTGCTGGCCTTCATGGAGTTGCAATTTACCCAGAAGAGAAAATCTTCAGGAATTGCAGCTTTATGGAACTGCCAATGTAGCTAATTTTTATTTATTTTTCAAATTTTACTTTTATCATCCAACTGAGGGAAGAGCAACAGATGGCTTCTGCCTCCAGCACAGCTGCCCTGCCATAAACAAAATGGGAGAGCGTGCCGTAGTGCCTTGGTTCACCTTTATTTCTACAACTCCATAGGAAACCCCAAAGTGTTATCTTTCAAGGCTTGGCCTCTTACCACTTGGTCTCCTTTTAGCGTCTTGCCTCGTCAAATAAGGAGGAAAAAGTGTTGGAGCAAATTATTTTAATTCTGAATGACACACAAGTTAATTATTTTCCTTTTATGTTGATGAAAAATTAGAAAAATTGAACATAAATACAATTTTTAAAAAGTCTTTCTCACAGAAGGGCTTTATTCAAATAAGGTTTGGGTTGAGATTGTTTTGTTCAGTACATGTGACCTCACAATGCAGACTGTCCCAAAAGTCGCCCTTAAACTCTCCAGACATAGTGAAAACAGGAAATGTAGCTGTTTGTGCCTTTATTTATGAAATATTCATTACAAAATTTTACAAAATATGGTCCGCAGGTTGGCCACCTCTTTGTAAACAGTCCCTTTTATTTTTAAAGACCATGTAAGCTAGTTTTTTATTTCAATCTGCTAACGTGGCTAAATTCAAGTTTGAAATTATTGCTTTTGGACCACTTCCTAACCTAAAGCATTATCAAATGATGGATACTATTAAGTAGCAATCTCTGAACCGTATCCACTTTACCTCTGTATTTGGTCAATGGTGGCGAATGTAGTTGTCAATGGTCAGATACTTGCCACCTTTCTTTTCTCTCTTCCCTTTCCTCTAAGCTGCTGATTAATAGAAACTATTGTTGCCGTTTAAAATACTTTGGTCAAGTATGAATGTGATGTCACATGTTTCATGCTTAGAATCCTAACCCTGCACCCTCTTTATTGCATTTAGAAGATTTTTAAGCTAACATGAGCTTTGAATGTAAACACATTTTCTTCAACCATAGATGTATGTAGTCCAATGAAAAATGCATTGACCTTAAGAAATACTAATAATGGAGGCCAAAGGGCACACAGTGAAGTTCAGTTGAGAACTGAAGTAACCTGTCATTGGCTTACTCTTGGTATGCTACAAAAACAAAAGAACGTATTTAAAATTGTAATTAACTCCATTTTGATAAAATAAAAAATGAGCACTTAATTCTTTCTCTGAGAGAAGTGTATGACAGGTCAGTCGAAGGTATCTGTTGTACCTTAAAATCTATTTGAAATGCTTGGGTGAATTATTGTGTAAATTGATGATGATTGCTTTTAAGCTAACAACATATTTCTCTTAGCACAACTAGAAAGAGACTATGTTAAAGAATATATGCTGTTTATAAGTTTTGGCTGAGTAGATAAGATAATAGGATGCATGAATTGGGAAACAAACTGGAATTACAACTAAATACATGTAATTCTATTATGAGGTCACCGTCATTTGCAAAATGTGCTGTGCACAGTGTGCTAAATAAGCCTGTGACAAAGAATTAGAGGGGCTTTTCACAGAAAGACACAGACAGATAATCTTTTTAAAACCACCTCAATAAATAACTGTAGGTGAAACCAACATAATTTTCTTGTTTTTTTTTTTAATGTGTGCACCGATAGCTGCTATCCTATTTGCAAAATGTAGTGTCTGCACAAAATTGATGATTCCGTTTTTCATCAGATATTGTATTTGTAAATAACCTGATATATACCACTAAACATACATACATAAATGTATTTATGTTTTAGAATGCTTTTACCAAAACTCAAATTCAAATATATGTCCAATTTTCAAAATACTGCCTTCTATAATTTTCAAAACTTGTGTTCATCTCTAAAATGAAATTAACTTGGTAGGTATAAAGGATTAATTTGAAACAAATTAGACATGCAATGAATATTTCATAGGTAGACTGAGTATTAATTTCCAAATGATGTGAAAAATCCTTTTATAACAGTACTCCGTAAGCCATTAAAAACTAACCTAATAAATACAGTCACCTTTCTGTTGTTTTGTATTAATGTTCATCTACATTATGTACATTTTTTATTTCAGATTAATATAAGGACACAACAATTAGGTTACGTTGTGTGTGTGTGTTAGGTAAAGTCCAAGTTGTAGTTGAAAGTTTTACCCATATAGCCCACACTGTGCCCAGCAGGTGAGAGCTCACCAAAACCCCTCCCTCCTTCCTGCTCTCTACTTCCTCCTTCTCCCTACACCCTTTTTTAAATTTAATTGTGTTTTCTCTTGTCTGGGCATATAGTTGTTCATCTAATAGTTTCAGCTTAGTACCGAGTAGATGAGCTGCATGATTTTTAATTCTTGTGATGCTTTACTTAGGAGGATGTTCCCCCAAATCTGTCCAGGTAAATATAAAAGTTGTAAAGTCTTCATCTTTCTTTAGGGTTGAATAGTATTTCATTTCATGGTTTACATATACCCTTAGTTAGTCCCTTTGTGAGTTCATGGGACTTGGATTGTTTCCACATCTTGACAGTGAATTGTACTGCAGTAAACATTTTAGTGCAAATGTCCTTATGGTAAAATCAGTTTTTGCTTCTTCTAGGTAGATACCCAGTATTGGGACTGCAGGATCATATGAAAGTGTACTTTTAGATCTTTGAGAATTCTCTATACTTCTTTCCTAAAGGGCTGTATTAGTTTGCAATCCCACCAATAGTGTATATGTTCCCTTATCTCCTCATCCACACTAACATCTGCAGCTTTAGAACTTCATGACGTGGGCTATTCTCATAGGGCATAGATGATATCTTGAGGTGGTTTTGATTTGCATTTCTCTGATGATTGGGAATGATGAGCATTTTTGCATGTGTTTGTTGGCCATTTGACTATCTTCTTGGAAGGAGGTTCTACTCAAGTCTCTTGCACAATGATAATTGGAACTGTTTGTTCTTTCCTTATTGACTAGTTTGAGTTCTCTGTAGATTCTTGTTGTCGCCCCTTGCCAGATTTTGTAACATGCAAGTATCTTCTCTTATACCGAAAATTGACCATTTATTTTGTTTATTGTGTCCTTGACTGTGCAGAAACTTTTAAGCTTGATCAGGTCTCAATTATTTTTGTTGTTGCTGCTATGGCCAATGGAGACTTCATCAAAAAATCTTTCCCCACCCCAATATCCTTAAAAGTTTTTCTCACCCTTACCTCTAGGTTTTATACAGTTTCGTGTCTTAGATTTAAATCTTTCATCCAGCTTGAGTTAATTTTTGTAAGTGGCGAGAGGTGCGGGTAAAATTTCAGCCTTTTACATGTGGCTAACCAGTTTTTCCATCACTGTTTATTAAATAGGCATTCTTTTCCCCAGTGTATGCTTTCATTAAGTAGCTTCAAAGAAAATGAAATATCTTGGAATATACCTAAGGATGTGAAGGATCTCTGCTGAGAGAACTATGAAACCTTAAGAAAAGAAATAGCAGAAGATGTTAACTAATGGAAGCACATACCATTCTCATGTCTAAGAAGAATCAACATTGTTAAAATGTCTATACTACCCAAAGCAATCTATAGAATTAGTGTAATCCCATCAAAACAATGACATTATACTTTGAAAAAATAGTTCTTCATTTTGTATGAAACCAGAAAAAAAAAAAAAAACCTGAATAGCCAACACATTTCTAAGAAATAAAAACAAATCTGGAGGCATCATGTTACCAGACTTCACTCTATAGTGATCAAAACAGCGTGGTATTGGCATAAAAATAGAGACACAGATCTGTGGAACAGAACATAAAACAGAGAGATGACATGAGCCTCATATTGCCATCTGATCTTTGATATACATAATTTTTTGACTTCAGTTGAAAATGTCTTCATGGAAAAGTTTGTAACTGACCTTTGAAATGAAAAAGAACCAATAAATATTCCATGGATTTTATTCTATTGTTAATGGATAACCAAGGCACAGCCTGGACAGAAGAGAAAGGTGAACAACACCAACTGTTTCTTGCAAAGTAGTAGAACACCTAACAAAAGTCCATTGTCCTGCTAACAAGTATTCTATGGAGCAGTGTGGCCAATTTCCATAATCTCACTTCTTGTTATGAACACCCCTTAGCAATGGAAGGGGTCACAACCGAAGACTAAGCCAGCAGGAATGTCCAAAGCGTCTTTGAAGTTAGTCATGTGACCTCTGAATACATCTTAACCTCAAATTATAGATTATGTCAAAAACCAAAAAGTATATTCTTCTCATATATATTTTATTTGCTAGTTGTAATTTCTAAATATTTTAACTGTTGATTATTTCTTACTTACTTTATGTTTAAGGTACAAAACTTTTATTCCCAGAGTGCAGGCCATGCTAGGCTTGACTTAGAACCTAGGGTTGAATAACTCTGATAATTTCTAGCTTTGCCATTATCTTATCTCCAGTATCATTTTGGAAAGTCTCTTGGTCCTTGCCTCTACAGTAAATTAGGGACAAAATTCTTTATATCATGAAGAATTGGGCTGTTGCTGTTTTTGGTCTTTGTTTTTGTTTTAAATAATTGTTTTCTGTGTTTCTTTAGCTGCAGGAAAAGTTGAGAGTTTATTGTGTTTCTTCTTAACTTTATAATTTTAATATTGCAATGAACACTCTTGAAAATAAAGTTATAATAATATGTGGCCTTATTTGCCATTATAAAAACATAAATTTAAAGTTTATTTTCAAGGCAAGAAAGGCAACCATACTTTCACCTACTGCATTCCATGATGTTTTTATTCCAAAACTTCCGTAAAGACTCACTACCATATGCCACACATAAGCTAATAAACGTGTGGCTTATGGA
Organism: Otolemur crassicaudatus; assembly: GCA_963574585.1. Taxonomy (NCBI): domain Eukaryota; kingdom Metazoa; phylum Chordata; class Mammalia; order Primates; family Galagidae; genus Otolemur; species Otolemur crassicaudatus. The sequence continues at coordinate 65,044 of CAUYQS010069085.1, read as the reverse complement.
AAGGCATATTCCATCACCTTCTTTGTTGAGATCAGTTTTTATATCCCCTACTTATATAATGTGCAAAATTCTTCATGGTCTTCAATAAGTATGGTTCTGAAAGAAACTAAATTCTGTTCCTCTTTATTATTTAAAAGTGATGGTTGATCTTTGAAGGTTTTGGCTCTCTAGCAAAATAAACAACTAGTTCTAAGCCTAAACAGTAAACTATGTATAATTAGGCCACATCTTCTCTGGGATTTTAGTTGGAAATTAATTGTCAGACCAGAAACTGAGCCTCAATGTATGGAACTCTATCTAGCTTTCAATATTATCCCTTCCTCAAGCAAAACGTAACTGAGAAAGATAATTTAACATGACTGATCATATGGGATTGTAGGGAACCACATGCATTTGAGGATAATTCAATCTTGATATCTAAATTCAGATTCTTGTGATCAAATGCTGTACTTGCATAATGAGAAAACTCTCTTCTCATGTGGATTGACCAGTGGGGGTCTCTAGGATATAAAGACTGTCATAGACTCAGTTTTGAAATGGTCACAAGCAGTAAATCAGGTAAAACTCAAACATATTGACTCATCTATTATCTTTAAGAGCATGATTATATTTGAAAAGTCATTGGTTTCTAGGGGAAATTTTGTCTATTTCCATCATCTAATGAGATGATGGAAGATAAAGTTCTCAAAAATTATTTATTTAAAGCCAAAAAGCTGCTACAAATAGCAGTGAATATGAAATTTAATTATTGGCAGCCTAATTTCCCCCTCTCCAATGTACGCATTAACTAATGCCAACTGATGTCAACACAAATTATAAGCATGCAAGAAAAGCTAATTGTTCCATATTATTTTACAGTTATTATTGATTACCATGCCCTTTTCCAATTAAGACAGAAATAGAAAGTATAATAATTAAGGGTGAATTTAACAATTACTAAAGGGGAGGAAGGATGTTTCTAAGTACTTTCTTAATCAAATATTAAAATAACAGGATACTGAAGATAAGCTAATGGCAACACATTTAAAGGTCTTCAACTAAGTATAAATAAAATTGGACTAAATTTTCGAACATGGTATCTAATCAAATACACACTGGCTTAAGAAGGGACTTCTCTTTTCAGGTTTAAAAGTTGTTTCTTTTTTCTATCAGAGGGCACAAATAATTAGGGCAAAATAGGAATCCAAATGAGGAGCATATTGACCAAACACAGACACACGCACACACACACAACCAAGACTATTTTATCCTCCAGCCAAGTGGTGGAATTTTACTACTGGTATTCAAACACCATTTGAAATTTGTTTCAGGCAGTGCTTTTGGTGGAGCTCAGCCTTACATTACATTAAAAGGAACATAATTAGGTTGAGAGGCTTCATCACCTTTTACAAGAAGAAAAAATAATCAGGAAACTCGAAATGCCTTAAACTAAAAAGTGTTTATCATAAAACTTTTATTGGTGTTGTGGGTTCCAATTCTACCCAACATTTTTGCTCTACCAGACAACTTTAGAGACTTCAACCAGAATAAAATATATTCACATTTCTCCTTTTCAAACATTTATTTTTAACAAAGTGGATAAATACCACTCGAGCCAAATTAATAATAAGTAAATGCAAAAGAAACTACCTTGAGTATTAAGAGTCAAGACATTTAAAGATGACTTATGTAGAGAATTACCATGACTTAACTATGTAATACTATGGATCTGAAAAACAGAGGCTTAGGAAAAAAAAAAAAAAAACTAAACCACACAAAAACCTGGTCCTGGTCATAGCAGGATGGATAGTTGTGTCTCATGAAAACCCAAAAGTTTCCTTTCCTTCCACTTGTATATTTTCTCTTTTCCTTACTTTCCTTTATTTTCCTTTTTTAAAAAATATATTCCTTCTAACTTTAGAGTTGTCCAGATTTAAAGGTAATCAAAAAGGTTTTCACCTTGTATTTTAACTAGAACGTCATGGCAGTTGATGTAGAAATGGCAAATAAGTTCCGATTGGGCCTAGATCCACTTGTCATTAGATAATAGAGCTGACCAGCAATCTTCCTGGTATCTTCCTGGTACTTCCTATCAGAACTATACCAGGCGGTGTTTCTTGTCTGGTTTCTATTCAGCTACTTCCAAGAAGGAGGAGAGAAATGTTTTATGCTGTTGAGGCTTTCCTATTCAGATTTAGAACTTGCATCCAAATTATTTCTTGTCCTATTTTCCACATGGCTAATTATGGTTATTTCTTAAAACTGAGGAACACCTCGCCTTCGAATATCTGACAAGACATGGGGAGTTATTTAAAAACCGGAAAGAAATCAATTTGGGAGTATCAAGTGGACACTTCTTCATGAACAGAGAATTGATAATAACATAGGAACAGAATTTGAGATGTATTCTTGAAAAAACTTGTTAAAGCAGATCAAATGCTATCTGGAAATAAATTAAATGACATCATTACTCCTCATTTCCTTGTACTGATTTGTTTTCATTACCACCTGCTTCATCATCTACCCACTAGACCATGAGCATACATGTATTCCTTCCCAGTAAAATGTGAGCTGCCTGACAGTGGGACTCACAGGGCAGGGAGAACACCTGTCTTCAGTGATTCCTAGTCTATGACTAAAGCTGTCGGAGAACAGCCCAGTAGATAGCAGAGACAGATGGAGAAGTTACCAGGAGAAGTTTCCGCTGTAAATCCTTAATTGGGGGTTTTACATTGATTTCCTACTACTGCTGTAGCAACTTACCACAAACCTAGTGGCTTAAACACACAAATTTATTATATTACTGTTCTGAAGGTAAAAAGTCTAAAATGAATCTTAGGAGGCTAACATCAAGATGTGAGAAGGGCTATGATCCTTACCGATGCTCCAGGGGAAGACTGCCTTGCTTTTCCCAGCTTTAAAGTGCCCCCGACACTCCCCGGTTCACAGCCATGCTTCATGTTGCCTTTCCCTCTCGACTTCCATTCTCACGTCACTGTCTACTCCCTCCCTCTTCTAAGGCCCCGTGTGATTATATTGGGTTCAACCAGATATTCAGTGATAGTTGTTGCATCTCAAGGCTCTTATTCATACCTGCAAAGACCCTTCTGCTAGGGAAGAGAACATATTTATAGGTTCTGGAAATTAGGATGTGGGCCTCATGGGGGGTGCATTATTGTGTGTGAACCCCCTTCCAGCCAATACCCTGTCACTGTCGCCCTCAGTGAGCAGTGACGAGCTCTGCACAGTGTGGAGCGTTCTTTTCTTGACCATTTACACAGTCTCCAGATTTCTGTATAAAATTCCAGATAATTTACCAAGTATCTTTAAATATCACATGCCTGATAATTATAAATGACCATATGGGAATATAAAAGAATTCTGTACACAGTATTTGAAAAATGTAGCATGCAGAATCCTGCATATATGAAAATAAACACAGGCGAATGTTGAAGAGTGTTTCCAAATAGCAAAGCAAGACTTTTTTATGATTCCACTTTGTTCACACACAGTCAGTCTGAAGTAGGAATACTGGAGGAATTGTCATTTGCAATTACACAGCCAGCCTTTCGAAAGCATTATTTCTCATAGCTGAGCTTTAGTAAGATGGAAAGAGCTGAAAGCTGAGGGTTCGATTCTTGGACAAGTACTTCAGTTGTTTAAGTTTCTAATAAAGAAATAAAGCCATATGTTTTGAAAACTTTTAAGGAGTAATCACATTATCATAAAAAATAAATCATTCTGAAGAGACAGCAGTACACATCTGCTGGAGGAAAGGAAGAGTTTCAGCACCCAGATGTCGCTGTGCTTGAGGAATTTCGTGCCTATTCGTTTCCCCCAGTTTTTGGATACTTTGGCATGAAATGCACATAGCAGCTCATGGTTTTTAATGAGCTGCAGAATTACATTGAAACTCAGTTTTGTGATAATAACTTCCAAATTAATATTTTCCTTCAGATAAATTGCATTTTAAAAAAAACGAATCTTATTGCCCATAAAGTGACATAATAAAACCAAAATGCCAACCATACCACACAAAACTCTCCCAGCAAATGTTACAGAGACAGTCCACTTTTCCGAGTGTTTGCTCTTTGTGTTTGGCTATTAAAATGAGGGTTTAATTTAAAATGCATGAATAAGCTTCTTACTCGATTGCAGACAAGAAAAGGAAGTAATTTTTTTTTCCTTTTTCTTTTTTAGAAAGCTAATGCCATTCTCATCTTTTCTTTCCTTCATAAAATTACACATTTAGTGGGTGACATGGGACAAGGAAGGGGTCAAGGGGCGTTTGTGAGGTGGGGGGGCAGAGCAGGCGGAGGGTATGGAGGACAGTTGTTCAGGTACCTGGTCTGCTTCCCTGATAATCTCCGTGGTTTCCTTGGGATTTCTGCTACTGTGTCGTCACTTAGGCTGGGATTTATGACTCTGTCATTCAGGAATAAGTGTTTGAGAGGAGCCATTAGACAGCCATCAAGCATTAAACAGGGACACACATGGGAACCTACCACAAGTACCACCCTGAGTTGGCTGCAGAGAACCCCTGAGCCTGGCAGCAGGTGGGCTGCTACTTAGAGGAGTTGTCTGGGGAGCTGAGAGTCGACAACAATGTCCAAAAAACCGGAGGCAAAAGAGCAGGCAGCTTGAGCGTGTGAGACAGATGCTACTTTCACCATCTCCCACGTGTAATATTTTCAACACATTAACAGAGCATTAGAGTTCATGCCATGCTTAGTGACAGGAATAGAACCATGAAATTGGTAATGTCTTGCCAGTTTTAAAATGTAGATGGATAACGTTTTGTCAGAGCAATGACGTCTTTCTTATCCTATAAAAAATCCGTGTATAACTAATGAGACTCCCGAGCCATCATACCTGCTCTCATCAATGTCTTACACTGGTCTGGTTGTTCAACTACCTGTGGCACTTGGATTATGGAGCTAGGTATTTTCAGAATTGATTAACACTGTAATACATTCATACATAAATGTCTGTGTCTGAATTGCATCCTAGCTATAACGGGCAAATTTGATATATTATTTTTAAGCTGTCCCTATGCTCCTACATCAGTGATCACATTTCCTTGATTCCTCTTCATATTGAAAACATGAAAATTAGCTCCTGTCACACATTGCGGTGAGAGAGCCTTGGGGTGGCAAGGTGTCAGGGAACTGCCATTTTGACTGATTATACTCTGGGCGACTTATTACCATAATAGATTGCTTTTTATTCTATCACTACAATTGTCTGTGATGATATTTAACTACAGAAGATTAAAGACATGTCAGGATGCCAAAGAACTTTATGAATGGACTAGTGCATTTTTTTTTTTTTTTTTTTTTTGCCATACTTAAAATTAGCAAGCCAGAAGAGTAATAAACAATTCTGGGAAAGCGCAGTCATTCTGCTAAAGAATATACCATTTTTGTCTTTCAGCATTTCCTGCAATTGCTCAGCCAGTAAATGTTTATCGCTTACTTTTTATATGCTGGCATTAGTCTAGGCACCATTAGGACACTTGACTGTAAACTATCACTCAATCCTCAAAGATCTTATAGTCAAATTTATCATACATAAAGCAAAAGGAAAGAATATAATACATACCATTTCTAATGTGCACAGTATAGAAATAAATGGTGTTTACCAAAAAGAGAATTAGATCAGTTATGCACAGAATTATTTAGAACAATTTTTATCATCAACAGAGTGGATAGATAAAATTTTCTAAAGAAGGAGAAAAAAGAAAGTCCCTTAGATGGGGAGATGAATGCATGGGAAAAAGAGAGAGAATATGGTTATGCAGGGAGCAGATGAGAGACATTTACCCCCAGGCATCCTGCCACCTGATTTACATGTCTTTTCTTATTTAATCCTCTCAGCAATCTTGTGAAGTAGAATTATCCCCAATTTATGGAGGAGGAAACAAAACCTTAGGGAGGTTTCATGAAGTTGCACAGCTTGGGAGCAGAACAACTTGGCCTCAAATGCAGCCTCTGTGGTGACATGAGGGTACGTTTGTCACAGTGGGGACGCACAGGCTCAGGCTGAGGCAGTGGCTGTGGGAATCCAGAGGTAAACCCACATTACAGACACTATTCTCAGGACAAATGGTCAGAAGTATCTGTGTATGGGGAAAGTCATGGAGGTTGTCAAAGAAGACTTAAACTTTTGACCCTGGAAGTTGGATACTGACTGTAAGACCCACTTGTAAAGAGGGAGGGTGCTCTGTGCTCATAGATCCAACACTCTCTGGAGTTATCAAAGGATTTCAAGAGCAGAATTCTCTGCCACCTAGAGAATAAAATTCAGTTATCACCTTTGGGAGAAAAAAAAAAAAGACTAAGATTGTTGGTCCCTAGGCTGCTTACCTAATTCTTCTGTCAAAGTAACTAGGTCAAATAGGAGAATGCTTGGGTGTGGTGGAGGAAAAAGTCCTTACCTGAGCCTAAAGGGATTCAGGAAAAAAAGAAAAAGGAGGTTAGGAGAGACTGTGGCGGAGTCCAGGGAGCAAGGGCTTTGTCTGGGTACCCTAAATTCAGTGAGAAATTAGAGCAATTAGCTGAAGTGGAGCAATTCAATCCCCAAATGTCATTTCTGTCTTGATTTTCAATAAATGTTTTTATTAAACAAATATCTACTGAGTACGTACTACAAGTGGTATAAGAGATACAAATTATAAATCAGACACAGATCTTACCCGCAAAGAGTTTACTGAGAATTAAGAGACCACATCCCTGTAATTAACCCTGAGGCCACAACGAACATGACTGGCGTCGGAGACGGGGCAGATCAAGCGTTCTAGAGTTCAGAAGAGAAAGCCTTGCTTCTGGGACAAGGGGCATGGGCCAGTGAAAGATGATGAACAAGAATCTTTTGGAGGTGATATTTGAAGCGTGTGTGGGCTAGGCTATGGACATTTAGAGATGACAGAAGAAAAGAAACCAACTTTAGACAAAAGGAATAGCATGAATTAAAAGATGAAAAGGTGAAAAAACATCAAATATCGATAGAGAACAAGCCTGAGTACGTGGGCTTGCCTAGAGAATAAAGGTTCGTGACTACGTGAGAAACGGTCGGGATACCGAGTCCCTTTAGCCCTGTATCCTGCACATGGTGCTGTTTCATTTGAAGCAGCTGAGGCTGACACCACCGTGGTCCTGGCGCCCATATGTTATCAAGTCATCTCATCCTAACCCCACTGTCATCACCACTTTTGCCAATCGGGGAGGATGAAAGCCCTCCCTCTGTCTGTAAATCCACCCAGTAGCCGTGGAAAAATGCAGGCACTCCATCAGCTAAAAAGTCATTGACCAGGTATTTCCGCGGCTGTTGGACACACAAGCCTTGTCAATAGGCAGTATTGGTAAAGGCGTGAGACTCCCTTCTTCCGTCTTCCACGATCATTTCCTACCTATGGGCACAATTCAGCTTCTTTGGATGTGTGAGAGGAATAAAAAAACACATTCTGTGTGCTCTGAGCTGTTGGTAAACTTTTGGAAGTGGTAGAATCAAAGTCTCAAAACCTTATTCAGAAGCCCTCAAAACTGTTTTCTCACTGTTGAACTACAGACCCAAAACCTTGACACTGAACAGCCACAGTTGCTTAGCCAATCAGGCAGCTAGAGGGTTATGAACCACACTGCACGGAGTTTATCTGTTCTAAACCAGTGTTGGACTCAAGGGGAGAGACAGAAATTATAGTAAAATATTGCCTCCTAGCATATAATTTCTTAGAAATGTATTTGCTTTGGTTTAACAAATAGTTTCTTCTTTTGTTTTAAAAAGTGGAGCTGAAATATTCAATGCAGGAGTTGATGAATGATAAAAATATGGTATTAACAGAGGAAGCAACATATAATGCAGGGATCAGAGTCAGTCAAGGGTGATATAAAGAGCTTCCTCAAGAAAGCAGAATTCGACAGTCTCACGCAGGCTGTACATTAAACATAGAAAAGGATCTAATGTAATCTTTAGTCTCGTTTATTGCATCTGCTTATAACGGATCAGCTCCCTTTTAGTTTCTTCTTTAATTTCGCTGTGGTAACATGCTTGAGCAAACTCAGACATGGTACATTTAACCAATTTGGCACTATGCTTTAGGCTTCTTAAACAAACAAAGATTTGATGGGCTGTCTCTAAACTCTCGTCCCATAGGTAATTCCTACCGCTCTAAATACTGTCCCGAAGCTGATTTCTCACTGTGCTACTGTTGGTACTTAGGACACTACATAAAGTGGCATCCACACACTTTGGGACCAATGCTTGTTTCTTAGATCTCTCTCCTCTTTTTAAACTGAACGTTGCCTTCTCTCTGCAGTATGACTTCCATAACCCTGATGCTTTATAGTATAACATTATAGGCTGCTACTTTCTGAGTATTGCTTATTCTTCCTTAGAAGCATTATGGTTGGGGATTAATATTTGACAAAGTTAAGAAATAAATGAATACATTGCTCTATAGATTTTCCCAATGAACAGATAAAATTCTCCTCATTGTTAATGAGCTGGATTTTTTTTTCTCCTGGAATTCTTGTCCAGAGTCCAGTATAGATATTTCTTTATAATAAATTTATAAATACTTATAAGAGAAATATATAATATACTAAATAAATAAAAATATCTATTTCTGAGCTCCTCTATTTCTAGCTTCTCTATTTATGAGAAGGATAATTAAATTGTATAGCCAATATTTTTAATGTTAACAAGATGTACACTTCATTTATTTTCTTCATAAATCCAATCTAGCAATGATGTCTAATTTTTATTACACTCATGTCAAATTAAAAGAGAAAATTTGCTTTAAATATACTGTATTTTTCTGCTATATATAAATTGCAACATTATATGCTAACAAAATAAAAAATCTTTCAGGCAAGTGTCTTTAGATGTGGCATGTAGGCCGAAAGGAAGAGAAAGCATTTTCCACGAGGAATTAAAGACATGTGAACTTAAGGTTACTTATCCTTTGGGTAAGAGATTTGTCTTATTCTCTATTAGCTTAGAACCTACCGAAATATAAATGGATGATAAAGTTTGATCATTACTGTGAACCTTTTTTATAACCCAAACTTATAACCCATGAACACCACCTCATCTCTCAACTAACAGCCCTTTTCCTCTTCTGGAGTATTACCAAGGTGATACATACTACAAAGCGTGTAAAATGAAAAAGATGAGAATTACAATAGGAGTATGTCACGGGCATCCAGATTGTAGGCAATTTCCATAATTAGTGATTTGGAATGAGTCTATATAAACCTTGACTCAAAACAAAACCTTGTCAGAAGGATATTTGCTTTCCTAGAGAAATTAGAATAAATTAAAGGATAATAGCAGTTACCTTCACTTATATATAATTTTGGAAGAATAAAAATACTTTAAATGTACTTCTAAATAGCTTTCAAAGCAGCTCGGTGACACTGCGGAAGAATTAGGAAAGTGAAAACAGTGTACCAAAAGCTTAAATTCTCTTAGTTGTGAATGGATGGTAATGACTCCCACGGACAGCTATTTCCTTAATAATTCCTTTTTTTCTGATATCAATAATGATTTTAATTGGCCAAAGGTACAATTTAAGCGAAATAAAAAAATCTCATTTTTCATATAACTCCTTTGATTTTTACAATGACCTGAAGAATTGATGGGAGTTCATTTTCCTAATGAGGGAATTGACACACAGAAAGATGAAACGATTTACTCAAGATCACAGCAGCCATTTCAAAGTAGCTCTGTGTCACATTTGGGAAATGGATTCTGTCCACAGGAATAAATCCTCCGAAATGCAGAGCTCTCCGGACTACTAATTGCATGATGAAGAATGCTGTGAGATAGGGGTGAAAGACATCTCTGAAGAGATCTGTGGTCAGGTTTGTACATTTGCACCCTGGGCTTCTGTGACCCAACACTTTGTTTACTGATTCCTGAAATTGCCTCTTCGAAGCGTTTCTTCTTGCTTATCTGAGTTCACTCCCTCTCCTCATCCATAGATATGGCTTTCCTCTTCATATTCTTCTTTTATGTGGTTATTAGCTATGAAGTGCTGAAGATTCCATATTGTGATAGAGAGAGAACCAAGCCCTCTGCTTCAAGGTTGTAGCCTCCGAGCTTCTCTCTTCTCTCTGCCTGGGATGGGATCATGCCTTTCACCCATGTCACATCCATCTCAGGAACACGCAGTGACTGCTGCCTGACTATCAGCTGCCGTTTTATGTGCCAAAAATGCCCAGGTGCATCGGAAGAGTAAAGCCTGAGGCCTCGTTTGTCTCCCGGTGGCCCAGCAGAGTTGGTTCTTTCTTGGTGATGCACTGCTCTCTCTCCCTCACCCTCCATCTCAATTTGCTGAGGAACTGTGAGCTCAAGTAACTTATCCAAAGTCACACATGAGTGGCTTACCAGAATTCATACCCCAGAACTGTCATGGTTCCTAAATCCTTTATTATGAGCATTATAGCATACCATCTCCAGGTCTCAGTATTAACATCATGTAAATTTATTCTCCAGCATGATTCATTAAAATGAAAATGGGCCATTTTCTCTGATTCTCCAAGCACTTCAGAAGAAGCGTTACTTCCTGAATACAGATTTCGTTTCTGAGAAAGAGACAAGAAAAGAAGTTAAACCTTTACTTGTATAGGAGGCTGGTTCAACTTAAAAGGGCTTTTATAATGGTTTTCAGTTTAAAATATTTAAAGGAAAACCAAGCAGTATTAAGGTTAAGAATAGCTATAATTGCATTTTTTAGCAGTAGGTAAAGCAAGGAAAGAAAAAGGTGTCTGTGATTCAGTGGCAGAAACCTAATGAATCCCCTCCAGGTAAAAAGTTAATGTAAAACTAAATTAAAAAAAAAAAAAAACAATCAACCTGTGTTAGACACCCACTCATACATTTTAAAATACTTTCTGTCATTATAAAATACTTAAGCCTCAATTCCCTTTTTTGGTGATATCTCATTTTTTGTTTAAATTACAAATTAAAATAATAATCGAGCAACCACTTATTTATAGCTTCCAGGACAAAATAGCATAACAAGGAATAAAACCGCATGTTTAAAATTATAGTGAAGAGATAGGAAGGTGAAAATGAAAATGGAAGAATTATAAATGCTACTATGTCTTCTTCTCTCCTTCAGTAAGAGCCCTTCGGCCTTGGATTCACGTCTTTCTTTTTAATATAAAGAATATTCACTTTTCTTTCACATGAGTGCTTCGATTAACAATTTATCCTCGGCAAAAGTCACTTATTAAGTACTCAAATATGCAAATTATCAGAATTGGCACTATTTGGATAGTAAATAGTATGTTCTCTCTCAGGGAAGTTATAAGGTGGTTGCAGAACAAAGCACCCCTATGCTGAACTGAGCACAGATACATATGTAATACAGAGAAGGAAATGCCAAGGGCCACACACAGTACATATGACAGGTATTTAACTGAGAAATTCATATTAGAGCAAATAATGAATCTTCCAGATCAGAGCAGAGGCAAGAAAGATGAGGAAGTGGAAAGAGAACTGGAGAATCTCTTATGGGTCTATTCGCAAACCCCATCTCTGCCACTGTGAGCTACGTGATGTTGAATAGGACTCACTCTGTAGGTCTAAGTAGGGATAGTCATACCTACCCCACTGAACTATTTTGAGAATTAATGTAGGAAATGTTCCTCACTAACTACTGCAAGGCAGGTCTCACCCTAGGCGCAATTCAGTGACAACAGTGCCTCCAGTGGTGGTAGTGATGCACTTAGGAATTTTCAAAATTCCTAACTCAAACACCTGGCATAGAACAGACCCGGAATGAATCCCAGTTCCCTTTCCTAGGCCCTCTTTTACCTACAACACTCTCTCTAATTGCTTGAATTGAACTTTAAGTTAAAATAGACCTTAGAAGTTTAAAAATAGTGACAGACACTTCGTATGTGAATAAAGAGTAAACAAAATCTGGAATTTGAAAATACAATTAGGGCATTCAAGAAGCCATGGGTATAGGGAGTCAGGGTAGGGGTAGGGGCTGATTGTATACAACTACCACATGCATTTTGAAAGCTGATGAGCTGTCTAAATACTACATATGGCAACCACTATGCAGAGGGTATTTTTTCTCCTACTTGACTTTGAAATAACTTTTCTCCATATGCATGCCAAATTAATATAGCAGAGGGAGAAGTTCAATCCAGTTCACTTCATCAAGTATTTATAATTGCAGAGTGCCAGAAAAGGACATTTTTCTTGATCAACATCTGCATTTCCCTTCCAGAAGTAAATCCCAATAGTATTACTGTCCATTTTGCGATTTTCTACACAAACAGAAAATCTTAGAGGTTTGGCCTCTATCCTCTTCTGAAACCATATATGGCAAGGAGAATTTGCCTTCCTTGACAGATCGCAGTTAGACTTGGAAAGTATTTTTTTTCTGAGGGGTCATAGATGTTAATTTTTATTATTCATACACATAAATACAATAGAACCCCCACAGCTGACCACCTCCTTCCAGTGACCACCTCCTTAAGTTGACCTACTTTTCATAGACCAGACATGCACCACATGTATATATGAGTACAGTAGGACTAGTTCCTTATGTGGACACCTCTGCATTTTGACCAGTTTATTACAGTCCCTTGGGTGGTCAACTTACACAGGCTCGATTGTGTAAGGATTCAGCATATAATATTGACTAGAGTATTATGTGTCCCTAAAGAAAATATGTAAGTGGCAAAAGCTCCAGCATCATTGCAGAAGAATGCAGAGAAGATGGTTAAAAGGCTGTGTTAAGAAAAATAACATCAACTCACTAAAAATTTTGTTAATGCAAAATTTCCACAAAACAGGAAACACAACTGACAAAATTTTATATTTAGCACATTGACATCTTTTGCTCTCTTCCATTTTCATTTAATTAAAAACATAATTTGTGGTTGAAAATAAACCATGTTACTCAAGTGGGTGAAAATTTGTTTTTAGGGCTATCGATTTGCGGAAATGTACCAAAATAAATACCAACTGGAGTAAAGATGATCCAAATCTAACTCATCAGGAAGGCCGTTCCTCTCTAGAACTCCAATAAATAAATAGGCAGGACACTTTTAATAAAACTCATTCCAGGGTAAATATAAGTAGCAAACGTACATATAGGAAGATGTTTATCCTCGCACCCAGTTAAGGAACTCAGAGGCAATAGCTTTGTGATAGGGTGATTAAAAAGTTTAAAAGGATAAAATGTGATGATGTTAGAAAAATTGTATTACTATCTCTATATTCATTTGGTTTTGGTAGCGTTGATAATTGGATGATTGTTTTAGAAAATCATAAGCGAAAGATTTATTTTCGCATGCTAACTGCGACTTTCTGTAACTATGGTGCTGTTTGGAGCACTGTGCTGCTAAGAATTCTAAAGCCACCTGTGGTCTTAGCAGGAATGAACACTACACTTAACCCTAAGTGTCTGCCGTGGATAAGGGAACAACAGGAAGAAGTGAGCATACAAGATTTTCAAATTCTTTGATTAATAAAAGTCCAAGCTCCAATGAAAGAGAAAAACAATATATCGTTAACATAAAAATGTTCATCACAGAATTAAATGGAGTGGCAAAAAAAAAAAAAAAGAAAGTCAACTTCAAAAACAAAATAGATTGCTAATTATGATAACTCATCATGGATTTTTAGACATTAAAAAGTTAAGCTTTAGAGATGATGTAGAAATGTTAGTACTTATTCCATTCTGTTTTTCAATACAGCATGCACATAGTAGGGAAACAGAAAATAAAAACGACATTGAGTAGACAGTACGGAGTCTTCTCTGCCACTGAGATCAGTTTTGCATCATACGCCTTCCTTGGCATTTTTGTTGTTGTTGTTAATAGCTCTGACTCCCTGATTCTTTGGCAAGAAAAGCCTGATATTTCATCACAGTTAATTCAGTAGAGATTAAATTTCAGGTGTATGAATTTAATAAATTGGCATGTCATCAGGGTGATTGTTTTATCTTTCTTAAATTAGAAGTCATATGGCTAGAAAGAAATTACTTGCATTTTACGCCTCTTTATAGTGAAATTTGCTAATGAAACAAAACCTCAAACTACTTAAAAATGAGACATATTTTCATGCCCTGCATTTCCAGGTTTAGTATTAAAGTTGACAAGTTTCTTTGCAAAGAGATTTTTCAGAGAGAGCTTCAAGGCTATATTACAAGGCACGCTGCATTTTCTGCAGATTTGTGACAAACCAATAAACTAAGCACCAAGCTGTTATTAGAAAAACAGACTATTCCTTTACTTTTCCAGTTATTTTCATGTTTTAGATAGGCCCTACTTTTGCATCTGAAAATACCTATCACAAAATGTTCTTTATTTCATTCGTCACTGTCTGGCATAACAAAAAGTTTTTGTTCTGATGACATCTTTTTTTTTGAGACAGAGCCTCAAGCTGTCCCCCTGGGTAGAGTGCCGTGGCATCACAGCTCACAGCAACCTCCAACTCCTAGGTTCAAGCAAGTCTTCTGCCTCAGCATCCCAAGTAGCTGGGACCACAGGCGCCTGCCACAATGCCCGGCTACTTATTGGTTGCAGCCGTCATTGTTGTTTGGCGGGCCCAGGCTGTATTTGAGCCCACCACCTTAGGTGTATGTGGCTGGTGCCTTAGCCACTTGAGCCACAGGCACTGAGCCAGACATTCTTATACACCATTCTTATATATACTCCATCTTTCTAAATACTATTGCAATGAATGGCAATTGCAAAAATTACATTATTCAGCAAGCCTATATAACATTCTTACCTTTAAATATTTCCTCAAATATTTTGCAAACCATTACATGTAATGAGAAGCTAAAGATGATAATTTGGAAATCAAGTACACTTTTAGATATATAAAACAGTAGCCTCAATGAGTTCATGTTTTGGGTTTGGCAATAAGATTACGTTATATAGTTTAAGTCTTTAATTTAGTCAGACAAGAACATCATAACACATCAAAGTGGGTCATGTAATTGACATGTATATAGTTCATACTGCTACAGTGTATCTGTGAATTGCCTTACTTTCTCTTCCTCAATACAAGGCTTTCAAAGATGTCCAAGAAATGTAGGCTGCGTAAGCCCCTGAATGACTCAGTGGATTAAGCCTATCTGATACTAAATTGCTTTGTCATACTCTGGCCTAATAGATGTGAATTAATATGCCTTAATTTGCATTTATAGTAAATTACTTTCAAGAGTATGCAATTATTATTTAGCCATTTAAAAAACTGTATTTGTTCCCCCAACCTCAGCTTCATCACCATGCTTTTGTGTAGGTAGATACCTGTTCTAAAAAACTCCTCTGGAGGGTGGCACCTGTGGCTCAAGGGCACTGGCTCCATATACCAAGGGTGGTGGGTTCAAACCCGGCCCTGGCTAAACTGCAACCAAAAAATAAATAAATAAATAAATAAAATAGCCAGGCATTGTGGTGGGCACTTGTAGTCCCAGCTACTCAGGGGACTAAGGCAAGAGAATCAATCGCCTAAGCCCAGGCGTTGGAGGTTATTGTGAGCTGTGTGATGCCACAGTACTCTACCAAGGGCAATAAAGTGAGACTCTGTCTTTACAAAAAAAAATAAAAACTCCTTTGGATTAAGGGAGGTTAATAGTCTTTCTACTTAATCATGGTATTTAAGCTTACATATTTATCTTCCTAGGCAGTATTTATGCAACATGATATATAAGTACCAAGCAATACACATCCTTTAAGTCATTTAAAAGATATTAAAGAAGTGAGAAATACTTTAGACCTTTAAGAGGCTAATAAATAATTGAAGATTTAGTTTGTAGAAAGCAGATCAAAGTTTGGATGAAGAAATAACTTGAGGTAGATACAACTTGGGAAGTAAAGGAAATTATTTGAATCCTTAAGCTTTAATTTATTTGTACATGTATTAGAGTCTAATGCTATAAAATATAAAATATAAAAATGCTATAAAATATAAAATTAATACAAAAAGTACAGTAATTCCAAGGATATAGTTTATTTCTCTGTCACATGGCAGTATACGCCTGCAGGACAAATGAAGCTTCGGGTTCCACATGATCATTCAGAGACCCAGGTTCTTTCTCTTACTAGGCAAGTCGGTTGGGTCCCCTGGGAAGCACACACTGAGACAATATAGGAGTACAAAAGCGGGTATTTGGTGACCTGACCGAAAGATAAAATGGGGAGGAAGCAGAACTGAGCTAGAAAAGCCCTCAAAACTGGGATACGGATCTGATACCTATAAAAGGAAACAGGAAGGGAAATAGCATTGGGGAGGATAAACCTGAGACCAAGCTGTCAATGTAAAGATTATGCCAACCGAATGTGCATCTCCAGGGCAATTATTACCCATTAGGGGAGTCTCATCTTGGACAGAAATGGCAGACCCTAACCCCACCGGGCTCAGTGTTTGGCTCTGTCTGCCCAAGAAGAGTATGGCCTGGGCTTGAAAACTGGGGTCAGTTCTTAAGGCCCTAACAGGTAGAGACTCCCAGCTGAGTATCTTGTAACTAAATGGTAAGCTCTTTTCTGAATGTGAGATTTGAGATGGATCCCTCCAAGGCTGCCATGTTATGAAATACAGGGAGGATGGGTTTAGGAGACACTACTGGCACAATGTACATAAATATCCCTTATGCCATTAGTAGGAATAGAATCTGAAGAAGTACTGATTCACCCTTGCTTGAATCTTGCTAAACCTGTCAAGAACACTGTCACAGCAATGAATGTCATGCCTACTGATAACTTGGAGAGACATTTATATATGTTTTTTCTTTTTTCAGACCAGAGCTTATATAGTTGATTAGAGGGGTTAATTTCTTGTTGAATCCATGGTTTTGTGATTTATTTTTAATTTACAATCTAGCACTACATAGAATATAGTTTTTCATTTGTATGAAGTGAGAGTTTGCTGAATAATGAGAAAGATCTAATGAGGGCTCTTTGCTTGAAGTCCCCACATATAATCTGTAATACAGAGAATCAGCAGGGTTGGTTTGTGAATTTTCCTGATTGATATCAAAAGCATCTCTGTAATGTATGTCTAGAACGCACGATAAAAACTCTTACTCTCTACTGCTATCCAAATCCACAAGTGGAATTAATTGTGAGGAAAAAGAACACAAGAAACTGAGTTTGAATGAATATAGACATTTTTGTCCAGACTCAAGAAATCAGTTCAGTGAAGAAAGAGCTCTCAACTCAGAAAGGTGAACAGCAATAATGTCCATCTATTGAAGGGCTACCATTTGTGGACACATGTCAAGATCTTTCCATATGTTATAGCTAACCCTGGAACATCCCTGCAATTGGTACTATTATCCCTGTTGTGCCCTTGACAGAACTGAGGCTCAGAGAGTTTGGGTTATGACACAAAGTCACATCAGTAGCATTGACTTACCCCAGTGTGAGGCTCAGACCTACGTCGGCAAGAACTCATCAGCTTTTAGTCAAACCATTGTCTTTTCCGAAACTGACCAATCCTTTAAAATTATCACACTTTCCTCTTCTTAAGTGTTTCCATTTAGTTATATTTGGAAATTATTGCTTTTCCTAAAGGACTTTAGTTCATGTCCAATGAATGTGATCTGTTTAAGGCAGACTCTCTAATTCTTGCTTCTGTTTATCACCTAGAGATCACGCACATGTGGAGGCCAGATTTAGGTTTTAAAAAATATTTAGATAATGTTTTAAATATATATTTTCTCAAGTCTCTTTCTTACAAGAAATCAGAAAGTTATGTTCACGGTTTGGAGCCTGTAGCTGAGTGGCTAGGGCGCCAGTCACATACACAGGAGCTGGTGGGTTCCAATCCAGCCCAGGCCTGTCAAACAACAATGACAACTGCAACCCAAAAATAGCCAGGCGTTGTGGCGGTAGCCTGTAGCCCCAGCTACTCGGGAGGCTGAGACAAGAGAATTGCTTCAGCCCAAGAGTTGAAGGTTGCTCTGAGCTATAACGCCATGGCACTCTACCCAGGGCAACAGCTTAAGGCTCTGTCTCAAAAAAAAAAAAAAAAGTTATGTTCACATTTATATTAACTGACATGTAGGTATATACATACCCACACATGATTATACGCATATAAATGTATGTGTACACTTGTGCATATTCATGAATACATACATAAATGTAGCCAAACTTGAAATCATAAATCTAAATACCTGTGACACCTCCTGTATCCTCTCAGGCATTATTACATAATTGACATTCCTCATTACTGGCCTAATTATTACCTGATCTAATGATCAAGAAGTAGAAGAAAGACTTCCCTGAAAGGTTAATAAGCCATCCAGAAAATTAGATTAGCATGATCAGACCTTAATGATTATTGCTTCTCATTATAATAGATCACCTGAAAAGTTTGGGGAAGAAAAAATAAATTGATATTATTGGTTAATTATACTTGTAGCTTTCCAAGGTAGATTTTACAGATGATCACCAGGTATGAATTCTTTTCATATCTAAAACCAGAGAATTTTTATACATTACACTACCATTATTATAGTAATCAAAGCCCGTTTATTTGATTATCATCATAATGGAGGACTTGAGGTATTTTCTCCTTTGCTAATTGACAGTTGGTCAGTTAAGAGGTGCTTTTCACAAAATCTTCCATAACCTTAAGGGTTTGAATGAGCTTGTAATGAATGCCTGAGAATCTTGTCTAGATTCTTAAGTGCATTTGCTAAAACTCTCAACTGCCATTTCCCACCTCTGGGCAGGAAATGCCTTTGATCTGCCATCTAGCTGCCTTTCTCCCATGTATCTGTCTCAACCACTGTGACCCTACTCATCAACACAATGACACATTACCATTTAGATATCACTTTCTGATGCCCAATTTCTCTGCAAAAGGAAACGAGATGCAAAGTGTAGGAAAAGGGTCAAGCTGAAGCTTGAATTGCCTCATCTGGAGAATTGCAGGAGGTGGTTTGCGGTCAGAAGACTGAGCCCTGAGCTCAGTCCTCCCTGCACCTTCACTGCACACCTAGGCACTTCCTGTGCAGCCCTTCTGGCTCATGGGCTGCTCCCTGCTCAGCCATCCCACTTCTCCATCTGCACTGGGACTCCCCTCCCCAGTGGGGGTGGGGGGGCAGGAAAGGGAATGTATTGGACTAAATGAATAAATAAGCTTGCTGATCTTTGGAAGAGACAGTGCGGAGCACACTCTTAAGGTATTCACACTGCTTAAAAGTATTTCCTAACTCTAATCGCCAGGAAACTTTAACTGATTGCTTTCTCCCCATTACTACCAGCTAGGGGCTTAATAAATGTTGGTAGAAGGAATGAATACGATGGAAAGATCAGTCCTGAACACTGAATTAAAAATTCAATACCTAGTTTTATCTTGATTCCCAAATGTCAGTATATTTTTAAGTAAATAAACATTTTAGCAAAGACTTTTTGTGCTACACACTCCAGAATATAAGGAATATTATTGATTAATCTAAAACCTCTGTCAGTAACAGGAGAGGAAAGTAGAGAATTAGGGAGAGATAGATGACGGGCAGGACAGGGATACTCAGTAGTTTCTCAGATAGAAACAAGCAGTACATACTACATATGTGAGTCAGAAAAGTTTATAAACTATAAAAATACACACTCTATAAAAATTTAAAAGAAAACTGAGTTTGAAAAGAACAGCTTCTTCATCTTAGACAATATTTAGTGGTTTTATTCCTTTTTTTATTTAAAAAAAAAAAAAGTGCGTACTCTGTGCCAGGCAACGTGTGGGTGCTAAGGCACAGATTAAAATAAAGCCCTTCTTACCCAAAGACAAACCAGAGAGGTAGATTTTTATTATTTCCTCCCTTCTTGTCTTCCTTCCTCATGTACAGAATATAAAATCAAAAGTATAAAAACTAAAATGCCATCCTTGCTATCTCCCACATGACGTGAATTAATCTGTAAAAGTTAGCAATGGAAAATCTCCTTTCCGCCAGCTGAGGTTAGCTTCCACAGTGTGTGTTCTAATATTTAAAATAAATATTTTGCAATTAGGGTGAAATATGTTAGGGACAGCTGCAGAGGCTGAAGTCTTCTATTTATTCAGATAGCCATTTATTTCCAAAATATCAAGGTAATGGCAGACCCCCAGCCTCATACTGCTGGATGTGAACGCATAATTAACTCTCTATATGCTTCCATTCTGCTTTAATCTCACTCCTTAAACTGCTAGCAAGGAGAGGTCTGTTGATGTTGGCTGAAAAGGTAATTCTTCTGTAGGAAGATTTTAGCCACCAAAAATGACACCAACACTGATACAAATAGTGTGCTTCTCCAGGGTGCTATGCAATCTTCACTTAACTACGTTTTTACGTGAAAGAATTAGGCACCCGCGAAAAGGAAGCATTTTTGCAAAGATGTACCCTGTTATATATAATGGTGCTGTCCTCTAGGAGCAGCAATAATCTCAATGGATGAGATAAGCATGCTTATCCAAATCATCAGTATGATTGCAAGTATAGAAGCCAGAGCCTCGGACGGAGGGGCGGAAGATACTCATCACAGCCACACTCATTCTTCTGTGCCTGCTTCTTTTCTTCTCATCTCTTGAGTTTCAAGCCACAGTAATATTGATGCTCATTATCAAGATATTTAGAGAATAAATTGGAAGATAGCTCTATTCAAGCCCTTGAGATAGAGGAAAAATATGTCTTTACTAATTAGAATTTCTGTTATGCTTCTTTATGAATCAAGGGGCAATATACACCACAGTGACACAGAGACAGACCACATTTATATAATCATCGTAAGATAGTCTCTCCCTCTCATGGAAAGATTACAATGGCAGTCATGCCATCTCTTACTGCAGACAGTTTGGATGACTCTAAAACTAATGTCTCCAATTGGGAAAATTGGTTCACGAATAGTATCATCTACCGGATTTGAGTTATACATTTACTACAACAGCTCTCTCCCAGAGAAAGTTTGGACACATTCACAACAATCACTGCCCACATGTTGCTATTGATCAGTGGAAATGTAGCTAATGCAACTGAGAAACTGGATGTTTTCTTTTCTTTGATTGTAATTAATATAAATATGAACAGGCTACTGGTGGCCACTGGCTATCATATGGGGCAGCACAGACCGAGAGCATTTGATTTCAAGTTTTTTAAAGACTTGTTTTGTTTTTTATTTTAGTAATTTAAAATGATGCTTTTAGTCAAATGTTAACTAAAAAGATATATAGTGGGTGCCAAAAACAAGTATGCACATTTTAAGAAAGGAAAAAAAAGTATTAAAATTGTAATACTCAAGTCACATATGATGTCTGCAATTACAAGAGACCCAGTATACAAGATAACAAATGTTATGGGTATATATTGAGTATTATAATCTTAATGCCGTTTTCCCTTCCTTAAAATGTATATGTTTTGGGGGGACCCTCTGTATAAAATAGATAAAATTTAATCATCATTCAGTAAATGTTTACAGAATTTCAAAAAACACCCACCAACATGTATTTTCTATGTTGCAATAAGATTTCCCCTTAAAATTGAGAGACAAAACTCAGTATTCAGCCTCATCGTGTCAGGTTCTGAAATTTGTGGTTTAAAATGATAAAACTAAATCTATTCATAGCTAAGGTGAATAAAACCTCCGCAGAGCCAGTACCAGCAACTTAAGGCAGGTTGATACACAGGCTTGGATATACCACACCAAGTGACATATTCCTTTCTCCACTAGCTTATTAAAAGAAAGATTTGATGACCAAGAATAAAGATGTGAAATTACTATGGGTGTCTACCCTTTTAACCAACCGGCTGTTTGACTTATTTGATGAGTGATCTCATATGACCTTCTCAGGCACTGAACCATCAGAGAATTATGCTGCTGAGTGATAAGACACCTTCAGAGATAACTAAATCTTCCTTTACCACTGTGAGTTTCATCTGTTCTGGAATAAAGGACATTTTTATGTATGATGTTTCTACCTAGATAGCTGTAGAAATATTCAAAAGTGATTCACAGACTCAAATCAAATTCATATTGACAAGGACCTTAAAACTAGATAATACATATTTATTAAGAAAATGTTAGCTACCTTATTTTTATTTGATTTTTATTTTGTTTCCCAAAAGTTGAAGGAGTGGTTAATGTATTATCCACTGAGAAGACCATTAATCTTTTGATTAGCATTTGTTTTGCCTGTGTTTTCCTTAGAGACAAACTAGCAAATGAGGAATGTTCTTAATTTGATCTCTGGAGTCATCTGAGATATGGCTATTTTATCATTTAACAGATGCACTAAACAAACTAGCCCATTTTTAATATCGATTTCCATACACCAAGAACACAATTGGCTTCTTCCTTTTTCTGAAGTTACAAGACTGAATTTTATGTATAATCTGATGTTGGTCTACTGATCATATATAGAAGTTTTATTAGAAGTTAAAGTGAAGTAATCTGTTTAAAAAAGACAGGTTGAAATTCATCCCAGTTGCATTAAACCTGATGTGGGACCTGCTTTTAAAAATATAGACTCTCTAAGTGACACTCTTGGCTGTTCCATCGCACCCACAGATATCTGTCACTGTGCTGCCACTCTCACTAGGGAGACTTCATTCTGATGGTATACTCACCTGGCCCTGGGACTTTGCCAGTGGTAGCTGTTATGAAATAGATGCTGTCCTTAAAACACATCTCCGCCACTTAGAAATTCCAAACTTGGATGTGTTTTCCATTCCTTTGCACTAACCCATCTGTATACAAACAGATCGCTACCTCAGCCATCTGATCCTCTAAAGCATTCAGAAAGCAAAGGTCCATGTTTTGTTTGGAATGCTTTTTTAGGCAGAGGAATGTGGTTAACAACCCTTGTCTCGGAACTGCTTGTCAGGCAATGTGGGAGCAGAGGAGGAATGAAACTTGTCGTGAGAGACAGCCCATACTTCTGACATGGAATTTAACAACCCAGGCGGAGGCCTCTTCATGTTGAGAACCTGCATTGTGTTGGTGGAAAGTATATCTCTACCGAGGTGGTTTTCCTGAAAAAATGAATATGACACAGTAAAGACACGATAGTCCCCATGTACGACTACATAGATTAAGTCCCCGTTCCTCCCTTTTCCATTTTATTTTAAAATGCCGTCAGGACCAATGCTTGTACATCTACATAATCCCATAAGAACCAAGCTTCAGTGGCACAAAGAAAAAGCCACTGAGTATAGAGACAAAATTAGTCGCTACATATCAGTGTTTTACAAAGCTTGAAGTGTTTCTTTTCATTAACATTTTCTTTGAATCACACCACATATTTTTCAGGGAAGGAGTCTTCTTATTCATTTTATCTAATCTAAAAATACGAATATGCATGAAAGAAATCTAAGCCGCATTGAGGAAAAAGGAAAGCAACAGTACAGAATGTTGTGTGGGTCTGAATCTGGGCAGGAAGCAGAATGTGCTGTGAGATAGTGAAAAAATGTTTTGGCCTTTGAGGCTAGCCCTCAGCAGCCACAGTCTGATCTTTACGTGTCACAGTCCTCTCTCTAAGTTATTAAAAGTGGGCGTGTGAGCAAAGCTTTTACAATAATAGAAAATATTTTCAGTATGCTCTGTGAAAGTAAAACTGGACCTATTGAAGGGTACAAGAATTTAGTATATTCTTGTACTTTTTTGAATCGTTGGTATCGATATTAACTCTATTTTTCCATAGAGGAGGGTTAAATTGTCCTAAATGTCCTCCTGTCTTCTCAGCTAGAGAGCAAAATCATCCGGCCACCCCAGCCTGATTTACTTCTCTCCACTCTCTTGAATAAGCCTTGCAGACTATATATGTCCCGCTTCATGCTAGCATTTTCAGAACATCTTCAATCCAATCTGGCATTTTCACTCCAAAACTGCTCCTTATTTAAAGCTTGTGCTATTTGCCTACCACCCTTTCCTTATTTCCCTTACAAGCTGCTGAAGTCCCCATCACTACCATTTCCCTCAATGACTCAGCACGTGACTCATTTTTATACTCTGTTGGTCCTCCCTTTCCACAGGTTCCACATTAGTCGATTCAACCAACAGAAAATCACACACACACACACACACACATGCATAAAAGGATTGTTGCATCTGTATTAAACATGTACAGATCTCTTTTTCTTGTCGCTATTCCCTAAACAATACAGTAGTACAACAACTGTTTGCATTGTAGTAGTATAGGTAGTATAGAGATTATTTTAAAGCATACAGGAAGATGTACAGAGGCTACATGCAAATTCTACACTATTTTATAGAAAGAACTTGAGCATCTGTGGATTTGGGGATCTGTAGGAGGAGAGATAGTCCTAAAACCAATCCCTTATGGGTACCCAGAGATAACGGTACTGTTTTCAAGAGTATCCATCAGATAGCTGAGTACTTGAGAGTTGGTGGCAAAATTGATATAACGTAACAGATTGCATCCACGGTTTCCCTCATCCTAACGCTTTCAGATTATACTAGGTTATGCAAAGAGATGCCAGAGTAGTAAACATCCCCCCAAACTTAGTGGCATAAAAGAACCAACATTCATTTCTCACTCTCACTATGTTTTCACTGCAGCTGGCTGGGCAAGCCGGCCCTGGCCACTGCCATCACCTGGAGACCTAGACAGATGGCTCAGCTGTCCTGAATACTGACTTTACACCTGTCCCCAGTCCATCAGTGAATTTCACCACATCTGACAGTTCTTACTCTCTGCCTGCCACAGCCACCCTGTTTGGCCTCCTCTCTTGCCACTCTCAGGCACCCTTCACTTGGTAGGGAAGGAGCACTTGTCAGGATCTTCAACTTGCAATTATATGCTCTGGTCTGAAGTGACCTGTGTCATCTCTATTCAACAACTAATTAGTCAGAGTAATGTGGCCCTGTCAACCACAGAGCATCCGGGAAATGCAGGCTTGCCCTGGAAGTTTCATACGCAGTGTTATCACTGCTGCCAGGTCTACCTGATCTTTCTTCTCAGCAGCGGGTCTGTAGTTCCTCAGACTCATCCTCAATCTAACATCTATCTCCTTGTTATTGCATAGACCTGCAGTGATCTGAAGGTCTCAACTTCTGAAATTTCCATCTCTGATAACTGCTTCTTATCATCTCTTAATCCCTACGTCAAGTAGATATAAAAGAAAATGAGACATATAATGTGACCTTGAAGAAATCCTAGGACAATGGGAGAATCAGAAAAGTAGCCTAAGTGATGGTTTCCGGGACTGCGAGGGGGGCAGAAACTAAGAACTCAAAACAAGGTTAAAGAAGCAAGGAGGAAAGTGAGGACATTTTGGTTGAATGGTGTGATACTGCCCCTGATATTCAGGTTAGAGTAGGAATTAGCCATGAAGGCAGGAGGGGATACCCCCCTAATGACAGCAGCATGTGTAGATCCCTGGCAAAGCGGCCAGTACAGCCACACCATAACACACATGCCGGGGTGCTAGAGAAGAAGGTAGGGTGGTAAAATGGGGCAAATCATGAACGACTTTGAACACAATGGGAAAGAGTGCAGATTTTGATAATTAAAGCAGCGGTTCTCAACCTGTGGGTCACGACCCACAGGAACTGTATTAAAGGGCTGTGGCATTAGGAGGGTTGAGAGCCACTGCCTTAAAGCCTTTGAACTAAACCATCTTAATCAGATTCGTGTTTTTATGATATTTGTAAAGTATGATTAAAATTTGTTTATTAACCAATATATCATAGTTGTCAGAAATGCTTCATTGACTTTTAAACAGAGGCCACATTGTACATTATATGGACCACAGCATAGCTCCAAAAAATACGTTTTTTAAAAATTTTGTTATTCTGTCAATGTAATCCATGATGTTATAAGACGACAACTGTTTTAACCATTTAAAATGTTTGTTTCTTGGGTTTATTATATTTACCTATGTATTTTTATTTATTCACAACATCTAAGTTATATTTTATGCCTGAAAAATTTCAGCATATACTTTCTACAATATTATAATTTTTTAAACAACCATTAAACAAAAATAATAATTTATGGTGCTTGTTAAATCTAAATCTCCCATTGCTGCCCAACCTGCGGCCTACGGGCCACCTGCATATTATTTGAGTTCTGTTTTGTTTATCTGTGGTGTTGAATATTGAGAAAAATATCCATGGACTTTTTTTTTTAGCTCATCAGCTTTCTGGTTAGCGTCTGTGTGTTCAATATCTGGCTCAAGACAACTCTCATTCTTACAATGTACAGCAGAAACAAAAAAAAGGTTGGACACCATTGGAACTTTGGGCCAAGAGCAATTTTCACCAAAACTTAAAAATATATTTTTTCCAAATCCAGCAAAGATAAGAAAATTGATTCAGTTTCAATAATCTTACAATTCGGTATAACCTGATTGAAAATGAAAAGGTTCGTGAATCTTGATGCAACTATGAATGAAAATGATTTGAATTTAAAAGCTTAAATTTTAGAAAATTGGTCTCATTATGAAATTCTAAACAGAATATTGTTAATATTTTACAATGCATACCTTTCCACCTATCTCTGGATAACCATGGCAATCTAATAGCAACAAAATTTTCTGTAAAACTCTGACATTTAAAAAAACATCTAAATGTCTTTTCTACAAATATTCATTCTTTTCCATTTATAGTTTTAGACTAAGCTGATGTTCCTGTAAGTAGACATATTGATTGGCTCAAGGTCAATTTCTAACCCATTTTAGCACTTCAGCTTTCTTAGACTATTTTATGGGTTTTGTTTGATTTTGTTTCTTTTTTTCCATTTGGGGGACAATGGTCATGTCTTCTTTCACACTTCAAATCAGATAATTCTCACCTTTCTCTTCTTACACATTTGAAAATACATTTTTTCTTATTTTCCTTTTTGTATATTAATTTGAAATCCTGTTATATGGAAGCACTTGGTCCAGAAGGGAATGAAACTTGGGGCCTGCCATCCTAGGCTCTGGTGGGGGCAGATACCAAGATGGAGCATTGCAAGGGGTCTTCAGGAGCTCTAAAGGGATAGATCATAAATTACAGATTTGAATGTGGAGCTCGAGGGACAGTTGTAAGATTCACTAAACTTTGCTAACTAGAGCCAGTAGCAGAAGGGAAATTGTAGAGATAAAATAGGATCTCAGTACGATTCAAGTAAAAAGCTGAAATTAATTACAAACACTGAATTCTGGCCCTGCTGTTCTCCCTTACATTTTGTTATTGCAATTCTAAAAACCAGAGATTGTGCCTTAAATAGCAAAGCTAGGCTGGGAAATATCACTGGTAGCTCAAAAAAAATCATTTCTGTAACTACCAATATTATGAAATGCTGTGACCTCTTAAAATTGGCTTGTTTATAGCTGCTGGTCTTTTATTTCATTGGCCTACTTATACCAAAAAAAGCTATATATTTAAACGAGGCTCGATCTTTATAAATTACATCTTTGAGTTTCCCCTGGACTTGAAAGTCAGATTTAGATGGTTTATGTTTTTTAAGCTTACAGTGAAAACCAATGCCCATAGTAGGCAAGTACAAAAAGAAAAGGATAAACAACTTATTTCATTTTTTTTTCATCGATAAGATAAAAAATATCACTTTAGTGTTTTCTTTGTTCCAAGGCGCAATGCACTAAAATAAAATGCCTGGAGCGAGGGGTAGTTTCTGAAGACATCTGTCGGAGATTTCCCCTATGCTTCTTACCTCTGCCTCCCTGAATCCTATGGATTACTACGTAATATAAGAAACCAACTATGGATGTTTTGGTGTAAGACTTTCTCTATAAGTTCCACAATATTTTTATTTCTCTATTTTTATTATATTGTGTTGTGCCTCTTACTTCCCCACTCCCACAAAGATTTCTAACTCAGTATCATTATAAGGTCACTTATGGGCCCCAGACTCCCCATGGATTCCCTCCAAAGAGCTATCTTACTTAGGATAAAAGAATGACTTGGGCAGTGCCTGTGGCTCAAAGGAGTAGGGAGCTGGCCCCATATACTGAGGTGGCAGGTTCAAACCTGGCCCTGGTCAAAAACTGCATAAAAATAAAAAAATAAATAAACACAAGAGAGAAAGAATGACTTGACTTTACTTTTAACACTCTCTTAATAACACCTTAGGGTGGCAGAGCAATTTAGAGGACACACAGCACTTTCTCACATCCTCCTGTTTAATCTTCTACTCAGCAGAGCAGGCATCTCATTTTACAAGTAAAAAAACTAGGGCTCAAGAAATAATCTGGAAAACCCAAATCTAGTTCTCCTAGCACTCAGCCTGAGTTTTGCCAAGTGAGTATACCTTTAGATTACTTCATATCATTTTCCATTTTAAGCGGCATGATCAGATTTTCATTTCAGCAAGGTACATAGGAGATAAATATTTCTTTTAATTTCAGATTTCATACAAGACAATTAGATTACAATGTTTGTATTTGTTACGGTAAATTCCCCATTGTAGTTGTGTCTTGCACTCAGGAAGTGTGCCACATACCCGTTAAGTAGGAGTACGCCAATCCCCCTCCCTCCTTTCCCGGGCCCTCCTTCCTCATGGGAGATATATTTAAGAGAGTTAAAGGTTATAAGTACACATATCCTCTAGTTAGACAGTTACTTTAAAATTTAGTCTCAAGTTATGATAAAGATCTGAACTCCGACAGTGGTAATGGAATGGGAAAATTTTTTGGACAAAAACATGGCATGTAAGTGTTTACCAGATTGTCAAGTCTTTCAACCAAAACAAACAGGAGGTAGGTTGATGTTAACTCAATTGGCAATTAAGTCTTTATTTGATGACTCACATGAAACATGCTTTATCACAAAATATCTTTTGAGTTATCAAAGCCACCTATCAATAAAAAAAGTACACAGAAGTGTGAGTTAATAGAGACATATCTTTATCCACCAGCAGTTTATTAATTAGAAGTATTAAGTACACTGTTAGTCAGCAGCACATTGGTGTAAAAAGGATGGATACATTTTGCTCTTTGCTTGTTCACCTTCATTCCCCTGTAGTATTTCACATCTTTTCCTTTTTTCCTTATCATTTTACCTCAACTGATGACTTCCTTAAGTATAAACACAATAGAGACAACAAAAAAATACCCAGAAGGGATCGACTTCATCTTTCCTTCTCCTCCGCCTGTGTAGGTCCCCACCTACTCTGACATGACATCTCTCTGGGGCAGGAAAAGCCATATTCCTCCTTCAGAGACCAACCACCGCACTTGTGTCTAAACCAAATACAATTGGTTTAGACACAAACCAATTTATGGTTTCTGTCGTTATCCCCTCTCTCTCTTTAAATTTGTCCCTCTGTGCCCTATCATTCCTCTTAGCATACAATGATGCTTCAGTTCCACCCTTCCAGAAAAACCTCTCTGACCCCCACATAATTTTCTAATTAATGCCTTATTCTCAGTTCTTCTTAACAGCAAATATGTGAAACAGTGTTGCCTGCATTGACTGTTTGCCCTTAATAACTTCCCAGTCTTTCCTCAATCTTTTCTTTTCTATTTTTTTTTAGTTTAAAACATGAGTAGTTTTTATTTAGAATACATCACCGTTTGATCCTATTACCACACATAAAGATTAGCAATGATTACTTACTATCAGCTCCTATTCAACTGATGTTCAAATTTTATCAATCGTCTCATCATTTTTTGGTACTTATTTGAATTAGGATTCAAATAAGATTTATACATTCTGATTGATTGATGTGCCTAAAGGCTCTTTTAATCCATGGGTTTGCCTCTACTCCTTTTTGTCTTGCAATTTATTTATTGAAGACCAGATAACTTATATTGGTGGAGGTTTTGAGAGTCTAGATTTTTCTAAACATATCCCTGGGCTGCTTTTCTCTTGTTTTCTTTTTTTTTGTCTTTGTGCGTATCTGCAAAATTTTTTTTATACACATTCCTCAATCTCTTCTAGTTGGGATATACCCTATAGTAGTTCAACTTAATGTTTATAATTTATCAATTAAAAGGTAAATTCCTCATCTTTTAGACAGTCAATAAAAAAATATTAAAAACCATTTGTAGGACAATGCATTAAAAGAATTCAAATTAAATTATTCTAGGAATAATAAAACCATTTTGTTTATAATTTTCATGTAGCCTATATACTACAATTTCATACATTGCGTATAGTGACTTGTTCTATGTGAATTTTTCTATACATGACAGCAACCACCTGCCTGCCTGTCTTTCTTCCTTCCTTTCCCCCTTTCTTCCTCTCTTCCCGACTTCATTTCTCTCTTCTTTTTTTAAATTAACTGACTGTCTTCAGTTCTAACTCAGACAGAACTAAGAAAAATCAGTCAGGCTTACAGGATGACAATAGGACTGTGCATTAGCATAGTAGCTAGTATTAATCTCTTAAATTATTTTTCATTGTTGTGCAGAAGATAAATCATATGTGATTTCTAAAGAGATTTTGTCAAGCTCTGGCAAACTAGCTTAATTATGAAAAATTAAATTTTGCGTAATGATCTCTTCTTTTTGAAATCTTTAATATGAAATTACATTTGCTCAATCATAAACTTGGTTTTAAGGTTTTTCAAGTGACTGTTAGAATTTTAAACCATCATATTTAAGTGTACTGTCAGCCTTACTTTAGTTGTTGATATTCAAATCAGTTAAAAATTAAAAATTATTGATGGGATGTGCCTTTTTTAACTAAAAATAAGCAAAGATAGAGGATCTGTTCCCTAAAATGTGAGCATGTTTTTGCATTATGTCACTGATACTTATACAGTATTAATCTGTCTTAGTTTTATAAATAGCAAACTAAAGTGCCATTTCTCTTGTTTTAGAATTTCAATAATATGATGTAACAGTAGAACTATTATTCATATGACAAATATCCTTGCATCATAATAGGATAAAAAAATAAGGAACATATTTTCTTGTTCTTATTGTCCTTTAAAGTCATATTGGGGTTTCTAGGGAAAAGTTGGAAAATTTGAAAGAGAACACGACTATCTCTCGAAAACAACAGCTTCGAATGTCTGGGCCTCTAGGAACTGTCAGCAGCTTCCATCATTGAAATACAACCTACTTACACGTGGGAGAAGCATATGGAGGGGAAACTGACATGCAAGATGCAGAATAGACAAGTTGTACAAATTAAGGAATTTAATGGAGAGTTTTGATTTAAATTTTTATGTTTATTCAAGTGGAGCTTGTCCTTTATTGGAAGGTAAACTCATAGCTTAGCTTTTTCATGATAATGAAATAGGAATTTACGTAATTTGTACAAAAGAAAAATTGCTGTTCATGATTTCATAAGCAACGTAATTTTAGTTACAACAGATACATTGAATGATCAATTTTTATCTATGGAAATGGAGTATAAAAAAGTAAAAGTCCATCAAGAATTACTTTGTCATTCTATATATTTAAGAAAAAAGCCAAAAACAATAAAATAACCACTGACCACTAGGTTGACACTGACCCTTAAACAGAAGAAGAAAAATGCATTATAAATTTCAAAAAGTTCAGATTAAAATCTGCCTAAAATGTGTGTAAAAGGTTTTTTTTTTCCCTCTCTCAGCTTTGTAATAATTTAAATGAATATAGAACCAAGATCTATGGATCATATTTTAAATCTAGAAATCTCTTATTTTTGTCAATACACAATCTAATAGTTTCAGAAACTGCCTGCTTCATTTCAGACTTACTGTATGTGAAGATTTCTATTTATACACGTTTATACCAACACTATATTTAATGTTTGCACTATGCTTAATTTAAATGGGACATCTTATATGTCGGTCAAAGAAATGTACTGGAGCTACCTGGAGAAGAAAACAGAAATCATGAACAGAAGGGTAGTGTTATATTGAGAAAAAAATCAAAATATAATAGAAGAAACCTATCTTAAATATTATAGAATATGTGCTGACATAGGAGGAAAATACTTAAAAATCTGAGGCAGATTTGGAATAAATGAAAACCTCTTTGATTATATAGTTAAGTAAAGCAACCAAAATCTGCCAATGTGGAAAATGATGTGGAGTTTTTGTTTCTTTAGAATTTGTTAATAACATTAACTCATATTTTATTGATCAACTTTCAGTAGGTAAAGCTACAGTTACAAATGACCTCAAAATTTCTGAGGCTTACAGTGTTAATGGCATATCTCTTGCTCTGATAACTGCAGTCATCTGTGGCTCTGCTTTATATATCTTCTCATTCTGAGACTGGTTAAAGAAATGGCTCATATTTTGGAATGTGTCTTTTTATACATAGAGAAAGAACAAGCAAGTAGACGTCCACATGATAGCTTTTTTATAGATTCTATTCAGAATTTTCTCCTTTCCACTTGCATTTCAATGGCAAAAGCATGTCACAAGGCCAAGGGTGATATCATGGAACTGCAAGTCATATACCTATGGCAAGAAACACATAAGCTTTTTATTAGAAAGGAAGGAAAAATAATGGGGAAAAATAATGCAATCTACTCTAAGTGTCATTTGCTAAAGTACTTTTTGGGGGGAATGTGGTACTGTAGATAAGTCTTTATAAGTTAGGAAAAATACGGGTCAGAAGTCAAATTGTTTAACAGTGATTGGCAGGGGTCTTCATTAGTAATGAAATATCTGGCATTTTCCCTTTGAAATAAGCTTAATAGTAAAGTCATGAACTCAAAAAAAAAAAGTCAGTGTAAAGTAAAAATAATTTTACAAAGAAATGCGAGTTTTACCACATAGAAATAAAATATATGCAAATAAGCATGGAAAGATTTGAAAATAATTTTAAGAAATATATTGCCATAAATTTATTAAATTTTTCATGAAGTTATGAATTAGGATGTTCAAAGATATATATTGTTATCCTTAAAGCAAACACCAAAATACTAACAAAGAAACATAACTTCCTCCCAAAAGAATTATTAAAGATAAACGTGGAATTTACTCTCAAAATATTTGACTCTCTCTCTCTCTCTCTCACACACACACACACACACACACACACGATAGAAAAGGAAACAGAGGAATACAAGAAGATTAGCCAGATATGAGTTAAACATCAAGTTATTGGGCCTAAAACCAAATATATCAATAATTAAATGGATTAAACACTGCTTAAATGTAGACATATTCACACTAATTTTTTTTTTAAAAATCTCTATATTGTTTAGAAGAACGCTTTATTTTATTTATTTGCTTTTATTCCTTTTTAGTGATGAGTCTTGCCTTGTTGCCCAGGCTAGAACATGATGATGAGTTCATAGGTCCCTTTAGCCTTGAATGCCCAGGTTTAAGCTGTCCTCCTTCCTCAGCCTCATCTGTATCTGGAACTATGAGTGTAGAGATGGGGGTTTCGGTATATTGTTTAGCTGGTGTTGAATTCTTTGCCTTAAGAAATCCTTCCCTTAAGCCTCCAGAATGCTGGGATTACAGGTGTGAGTCACTTTACCTGTAAAGAAAAACACTTTAAGCATGAGGAAACAGATATTAAAAGTAAAAAGATAAAAGCCATAGCAAAAGAAAGCTGTTGAGGTGACATGAATATCAAAATAAAGTAGGCTTCAAGATGAATTGTGTTTATCAGAGATTCTAAAGGTACATTTCCTAATAATAAATGGGTCACTTATCTCAGAAAACATAAAATTACTAAAAGTTTAAACATGTGGTATAAAAGTTCCCAAATAAAAGATGAAAATTGACAAAATAAGAGAAAGGTAAAGGTATATATACTACCATATATATTGGTTTTTAATACTTTTTTTCTCAGTATAATTGTTAAAGCAACTAAATAAAATCAGTTATCTATGGATGATTTGGATAATACTAACCATCAGATAAGCTAATTGACATTTATAGAAAATTACTCCACACAAGAGCAAGTTGCAACTTCTGTGATGCACATGGAATATTCAAGAAGACAGACCATATCCTGGGCCATTAATCAAGTTATGATAAACTTCACAGGATTTCAATTGAACAATATGTTCTTTAAATCATAATAAATTAAGTTAAATAAATTAAAGATGAATAAAAATAATATATCTTTGAAGATCCCCCAAATATTTGGAAATTAAAAAACATACTACCAAATAAATCATGAGTCAGAGAAGAAATCTCAAAAGATATTACCATACACATTTTTAACAGAAATATGAAAGCACAATATGCCAATATTTGTGGGATGAGACTATAGCAATCTTTAGAAAGAAATTTATAGATTTAAATACCTATATGAAAAAAATAAGCAAGGGATAAAGTGTGCTACCATTTCAGAAAACTAGAAAAATAATAAATTAAATCCTAAATATGTAGAAAAAAGAAACAATAAAAAGAACTAAAATTAATAAAATGAGAAAACAAAACAGCCTTGTATAAAGAAATTTAATTTGTAATTAAGCAAGTTAAAAAATAAAACACTCCACTATCAGATAATTTCACTAGTGAATCAAACAAACATATGAAGAAAGAATGCTAATTCTATACAAATTCTTTCATAAAATAACAGGAATGGTAACAGTTCCCAGCTCATTTAATGAGACTATTTTAACCCTGATACCAGAGGAAGGCACAGAAAATACAAGAAGAGAAAATAACAACCAGGCTGTCTCATGAACACAGTTACAAAACTGTTTATTAGCAAGTAAAATCCAGCAAAGTTTTAAAAAGTCAACATACCATGATCAAGTTTGACTTTTCCCAGGAATGCAAGGTTGGCTTAACATGTGAAAATGAATTGATGTATCTCACCACACTTATAGATTAAGAGAGAAAAATCATCACACAT
Source organism: Otolemur crassicaudatus (assembly GCA_963574585.1). Taxonomy (NCBI): domain Eukaryota; kingdom Metazoa; phylum Chordata; class Mammalia; order Primates; family Galagidae; genus Otolemur; species Otolemur crassicaudatus. The sequence goes on along the minus strand of CAUYQS010069085.1, from coordinate 30,375 downwards.
TATGGAAAAAGTAAAGGAACCTCAATCTCTATTTCACACCATGCACAAAATACATTTGAGATAAATCATAAAACTGAATATAAAATAAAATATAAAAAATTATGAAAACAAACTTGAAGAAAACGTAGGAAGTTATCTTTACAACTTGAAGTAGAAGACTTCTTAGGAATGACAGAGAAATAAAAAGCCATAAAAGAAAAAATTGATTTTATCAAAAGAAAAACTTCTGCTCATTGAAAAAAAACATACCATCAAGAAAAGAGACTGAAGGCCGGTATTGCATGGTGGCTCATGCCTGTAATCACTTTGGGAGGCTGATGTGGGAGGAACACATGAGACTAGCCAGAGCAAGAGCAAGACCCTGTCTTTACAAAATATAGAAAAATTAGCCAGGCATGGTTGCATGAACCTGTAGTCTCAACTACTCAGGAGACTGAGGAGGGAGAATTGCTTGAGCCCTGGAGTTTGAAGCTGCAGTGAGCTATGATGACACAACCACACTGTATCCCAAGCAACAGAATGAGATCCTGTCTCAAAACAAACAAATCAAAACAAGAAAGAAAGAAAGAAAGAAGGAAAAAAATATTAAAACACATATATCACGTAAAAGATTTATTCCCAAAACATGTTAAAAATTCCTACAACTAGGAAATAAAAATAAAACCACCACCACCAATAATTTTTACTTTAAGACTCAGTAATTCTACTGGTAGGTAGTTATCCAAAAGAAATAAAAACATGTGCACAAAAATTGCTTACAAGAATATTTATAGCAGCTTTATTCATAAATATCCAATTATAATTTCCAGACAATAACTGAAAACAACCCAGCTGTTCTTCAGTAGAAGAATGGATAAATGAGCTGTGGTATATCATTCAGTGGAATACTAAGCAATAAAAAGATATAAACTGCTGATGCATGCAATCCTGAATTAATCTCAGAAACTATCATTTTGACTGAAAGAAATTCAATACGAAAATTACATATTGTGTGATTCTATTGATGTGATATTCTAAAATAGTTAAAACTAATCTGTGGTGATAGAGATCACGTTATTGATCTATGCATATATGGACACAGTAATGGTAGGGAAATGGCCAAAAAGTGGCACAAGGGAAATTTCTGGGATGATGGAGTTGTTCTGTGTGCTTTGATATGCACTCCTCAAAATTAATTAAAAGTTACCTTTAAGATCTGAACACAGTGGTCCTTCAGGAGCCATAGAAATTGATTTTGGTGACCCCCCCCCCCAGGGTATCAAAATCTATCCTTACTCATGTCCCTGATAAAAATAACATATGACACATATTCCCATACATGTGTAACCTCTGAATATCCTTCCTTCTATATGTTTTGTCAATCTACATTACTTAAAATACCTAGTGCAGTGTAAATGCTATATAGTGGTGATATTATATATTTTTTATTTGTATAATTTTTATTTTTGTGTTCTCAGTTCTTATTGTTTTCTTCCCAAAATATTTTGACCTGAGATTGGCTAAATTTGTGGATGGAGACTTGTGGGTGCCCAGAGATGACTATATTTCACTAAATTTAACATGTTTTAACAATTTAAATGTTTTAAACAATTTGCATTTTAATTGCTAACATTTAACAAAATGAGTCACATTGAGTATGTGTTTAAACATTTTATTTCGCAGTTTTCAGAAATAATATAACACAGAATTAAGAATGTTATAAGAGGCATAGGAAGCATGATAGTGGGTTAGAACCGGCCTCAGCAAGTGTGTCAATGTTTAAAACCAGTGTGAAGACCTGTCTGGGGCCAGAACAAGATTGTGAGGAAGGAACTTAGGTAACCTACTTTCATGTGAAACTGAACAGAACAGGAAGATTTGAGAAGTATTTTGATCATTTCTTACAATCCCCCAATCCTGAATCTCTCTAAAAGGACTAAATCAGTTTTAACTGTAGACAGCATATTAGGTAGAATGTGCTTCATCAGCTCCATCTCCCCCACCTCCCTTGACCCTTAAATTCCCCTCAATTGCTTGCCAAAACCTAAGTTTCTATAAAATAAAGGGCAATAATTATTTCACTTTCCAACTCAAAATAAGGAGTTTGAAATGTAAATGCATGATTAAGATAACACTTTATGATAAATGAATTTCATCCCTGTATCATCAGTATATGGATGCAAATAAGCACTGATCCTTCCCATTTCTGGTAATACAGAAAGAAGAGAAAGAAGAAACAATCCAATTTAACACACATTTACTGAGTGTGAAACATGCGCTAAGTCGATGGTTTTCAAGCTTTTGTGATTGTGACCTTTAGTAAGAATTATAATTTATATTGTAGCCTTGCATGTATATACATATGTACAACTAAAGTGCTGTTATAAAATAAAACACATTCTTGCTAAATAAGATGCACTCTGATATTTTCTAGTCTAGTCTAGCCCGTTTTATTTTTACAAATGTTGAGGTCATGATGCACTGATAGCATGATCTGCTCACAGGCTGAGTTGTGGTTTGCAAAACACGGCACTATCCTTTCTACTCAAAAGGTGGGCTGTGGACTAATGGACCAACAGCAACAGCATATGGTAACTGGTAAGAAATGGAGACCCTGGGGCCACACCTCACACCTGTGGAATCAGAGTCTGCATTTTAACTAAACCACCAGGTGCTTCCTGTGTACTTTAAGGTGCAGAAGCCCTGGGTCAGGCACTGGTGAGGAGGGTGCTTGGGACAGATGAAGTTTTCTCGGCATTATTTAGGGCAGAGATTCTTACTCATGGATAGTCAGATTTGTGAATATATATATATACATATATATACACACACACACACATATATATAATAGCCCCAAACTAAGCTTTAATATCTCCAGGAATATTCCAGGGCATTTATATTAAACAATATTAAACAAACAATATCTACCAGAGCTTCTGAGCCTGACTCTGTTTAAGAACCACTGGTCCACAGTATTTCATGAAAATTGTGCGCTGATTTAGCTGTTTCTTTATTACAAAGGTAGAAACCTGGACTTAAGGTAATGAGAGGGATTTTATTATTATTCAAGGTGAGTGACTTCATAGAAAGGCATTTTAATTTCCACTGCTACTTCTTCTGAATTGGCTTCTCCTTATGAGATAATTTCCAGATATCTCCATTCTACCCATAACTGCCCCTTCATAAAAATGTGACTTTGAGTAGAAATATTATTATTAGTTCTGCTGAGATAGCAAAATCATCCTTGGAAGACTTCCAGTTCATCCCTAACCAAGGAACTTGACTGCTGAGGAACATGGGGCTGCCCCTAAGTGACTCTCACTGTCATTAAGGGCCTTCATAGTGTATGAGTGTGTTTCCTGAGTGATGGGAAGTTTTAGTCTACAAGTTGCTAATCTCGCTCACACTAAAAGGTTCTCTCCCATTAGCAGCTTCTGTGTTGCATTAATAATAAGAAAGTAATAACGAGACCGACCTCAGCTGTTCAGACTCCCCTGAGGTGAAGACCCAGCTTCCTGCTTGTCCCCATGGCCCACTGTAATGGTCTTGCTTGTATTAAAGTAATAGAGTGGAGAAGATGATAATGCTGTCTATTTTATCAGACTCTAAAATTTCTTCTTTGAAGAGAAGAGTGCCTTTTCTTAAAGATTATCAAATTGAAAACAATACCATCAATAGCTTTGCTATTGAAGTTGACCTGTTTAATTTATAACTTTAAAAAATCTAAGTGTAGATCATCACGTACAGGGGGAAAATATTGTCGTTATAGAAAAAAATAAATCTTTCCAACGTTGCTGGTACAACTATAAAACCGAGAATTCTCCTATCTTCCTGACATCTTTTTGTAAATCAATTCAGTCATCTGCACAGCGGTAAACTTAAGAAAGTCAAGGAATGTAAATCTTTGCTTTTGTAAATATTAAAAACTCTCTTGTTATCAAAGGCAAAGTGATAATGAAATATCATATGAAAACAAAATAAGCAAGATTGAATTTAACAGATTCAAGGTGAATGTTAACAGATTGTTTTCATTAAAAATGGTTGTAAAAACCAGAAACTAAGGCTGTACTTAATTGCCTATGTTTTTCTCTCCTGAAAATGTGTGATTCTTGGCAAAAGTGTACTGTTTCAAGATCTTCTTAAATATTGCTTTTAAGTGTATGATCATTTGTTGAAATATTTCATTTTCAAATTAAATTACTTTTTAAACAATTTATATTTTTAGTTAGGTAAACAGTAATTCCTCACCTCAAAAGTCTGGCTTATTCCTTGCACTCAAAATAATAGAAAATTTCCTCAAATTACACTAATGTGTCCTGATTTTGAAAGATTAATTTTATAATCAGGTTGCATATTGCCTATTTCTTTTCTTTTCTTTTTTTTTTTTTTTTTTTTTTTTGCAATTTTTGGCCAGGGCTGGGTTTGAACTCACCACCTCCTCCAGCATATGGGGACGGTGCCTTACTTCTTTGAACCACAGGCACTGCCCACCTATTTCTGTACCTCTATCTTGGAGGGGGGAGTAACAATATCAATAATCATCATCAGTGACTTAATATATTTTTCAAATAAAATATATGTTTATTACTATCTCAAGAAAATTACTGTGCTAGCTTTGTGCAATATTTATGTAAAATTCAAGAATTTACAGTAAAAACCAAGTAAAAACTATTTTCTAAAAACTTATAATTAGTATATTTTTTCTTATAAGTACTTATCAGCTTTAGGAAAAAAAAAAGTGGACATATAACTCAAGGCTGCTTAATCTAAATTACTTAATTATACAAGAAGAGCTTCTTTGACTGAAAACAGCCATAATTTAGGAATAAGAAAATGCTATGTTTTTTTTTTTAATGTAATGTACACTAGAGGTGACAATGTAAATCCTTGTAGTTAAATCACTCTTTTGTATGGTCTATTGATTAACCAAGACATGTTGATAAATCCACTAAACCCTCTTGACTATTGTTTTATTTTGCATATAAAAAGCAGACACATTCTCTGCATACCAGTGAGTGTCATAATTACTGTTAAGTGCTGTCCTTAAGTTGGAGGATGAAAAGAATGGAATATGATATTCTCATGAAGCTCTAATAGCGACCAGGTCCACTGGAAAAATAGCAGGTTTAATATAGAAATGTCTTAGCGCTGTTGATATTATGCACACTTATCTGATTCCTTGTGCTTGCTTTTTTCTATCTGACAGTCCATGAAGGCTCTGGAGAAACTAGTCAGAAGGAGACGTCCACCTGTGATATCTGCCAGTTTGGCGCAGAATGCGATGAAGATGCTGAAGATGTCTGGTAATATGCTATTTTTATTCTTTCAGGAAAAATATTTGTAGTGTTTAATTTCTTTTTACTCTATCAACCATTCTCCAAAAGAGGACGCTGTCAGAATTTTTATTTTCCAATCCAGTTCCCAAGGGGAATAAGAGAGCTGTAATAACAGCAATGACTTTCCTAGATCTGGATTAAAAGGTGAACCAGGCAGGCAGCTCTCCATGCCATGACTTGATAAGGTACACTAAAGTATTACTAAGGCCCCCCGAAAACTGTCAATGTTAAGATATAGTGGGGGGGGGAAATCTTATTTACTAGAGTATCTTTCAGGAAGCAACATTAGGAACCAATGATGCTTCCTGCCATCTTAGTCTGTTCAGACGGCTGTAACAACCTACCATGAACTGGGGAGCTGATTGACAACATATGTTTCTCTCTCTATATTCTGAAGGCTGGAAAGTCCAAGATCAAGACTTTGGAGGGTTTAGTGTCTGATGAGAACCCAGCTCCTCATAAACAACCCTCTTCTCACTATAGCCTCACATGGCAAGAGGGGCAAGGCAGCCCTCTGGGGCTTCGTAGATAAAGACACTGATCCCCTTCATGGGGATGCATCTTCCATGACCTGAAGCTCCCCAAAGTCCAGCCTCCTAATACCATCACCTTGGGGGTTACAATTTTAACATATAAGTTTTGTGAGCACACCAACACTCAGCTCGAGGAAGTTGCTAGTCTTTATTTCCAAGATGGCAGGATTGGGTAATTGTAAAAACATGCCCATAGCTACCTTGGGTAAAATGTTTGAGCAAACAGTGATGTCTAGGCTAGTCCTCCTCTTCGTTCCCCAAGTAGTACTCAGCTCCTTCTATAAAGATATGCCGGACAAGTAGTGAATAATATTTATTACTTTGAATGCCAAAATGTTAGCCTTCCAGTGTGTTGTTCCTATCCTAATCATATTGAAAAGTGAAAACCTGTGCTTCAGAGACAGTCCTTGTATCGTGACAGTAAAAAGAGGCAATCTTCACTTTCCTTCCTTTCTCTTCTCTCTTCTCTTCATTTTTCTCCCTTTCTCTTCCTCTTCTTCCTCCTCCCCCTCCTTTCAGAAAAACCTCTGGATGCTCTTGTTTTCTTCAGTATGCACCCTGTGTTAGCCTAGAGAAATTAACAGTCATTCTATAAGACGTTTGTGAGTAGAGGGAGAAATTCATCTAAAAAAAGTGAAGGAAAAAACTAAGAAAAGATAATTTTGGCAGTAGTCAGTCCGCACTTAAAATACTTTTAATGCAGATTAAGGTGAAGATTTTATTCGAGCAAGCTAGGGTTTTAGGGCAAATTGAGTGTGTGTGGGTAAACACTGCCATTAAATATCCAGGTGAAACAGTCATCCATTAATAAAGGAAGACGTCAGTAGAGTTTTCATACCTGTCAAACACATCTAGCCGTTGGGCAGCTAGGAGTCAAGTCAGGGGTCTATGTACTGCTTTACCATCTTGATCTTGAGATAATGTATGTTTTCTTAAAAATGTCCTGGCATGTTAATGGCTGGTGAGTTTATGGCTTCTAAACGGTCCCACCCCAAAATCAGTGGGGCTTACTGCTCTAAAATAAATGGCTAACTCAAAGAATCTCTCTCCTTCATAAATGATTTATGACTGTTGTGTAATCACACTCCTTTATGTTGACACATGATAGAAAATGTATCCTCAAAATAACTTGTTTCTAATATTTGCTGGTCACTGAGTCTATGGTTCACCATCATTGTTCAGGCTGTTATCATGCTGTCAATTATTTCACTTTAAAAGAATGCATGTGGTTCCCTAATTTTTTTGAAGAATTTTTATTCTCTGGTTCCTTATCTTTTTAATGATCCTTCCTTAAGAGCCATAGCTCTACTTTGAAGTTACAAAGATTTAAGATAAGAGATTACAATAGCAGCTAAAAATTATTGGCAGCTTATTATGAGCTTTATCCATTTGCATATAGTTTTTCTGTTCTCTTCAAAATAACTCTAGGAGGTAGAGTCTTTATTATTATTTTATTAAAAGATTATTATTTTACTTTACAAAAAAGAAATGAGTTTTGCAATGTTTAAGTGTCAGGACCAAGATGAAGAGGTGAGGTGAAAGTAATTCCAGAAGCTGTTAGTATAACAATTAAACCAAAGGTACAATTAATATAATGTTTCTTTTCATCATGTCTGGAATAATGAAGTGGCCAGATTGTAGGCAGTGTATCTGCAGTGACTCTCAAGACCTGTAGGATTAGAGTGGTAACTAGGTAGCTGTCTGCAGCAGGCAGTGGGAACATGTCCCAGCAAGCAGAGTGTTTGTTGCTCCTTGTATTCTTGAAAAAGTTCAGATCCATGGCACGAAGGCCTTAGAAGAAGGTATGGGCATGGCTAGTGGCATCAGAAAGGCTCAGAATTTGGCTGCAGGGCCCAGACATGGGAAGTAAAGGTCAGAAAAAGTTCAATTACAAAGGAGACAAGACGAACAAGGCAGAACCTCACTCGCGGAGGAATTGGGTATCGGTCAGAAGAAGTAATCAGGAAGTGAAATAGGGAAGACTGAATAGATACTGGAAATGGTGTAGAAAGCCAAGCCTTGTTACAAGGGGCTGGGAGAGGCACAGCCTAGATGTGGGAAATAAATTACAAGATCAGAATGAAACCACCAGCAAAGCTGACCAGATTCTGAATCACTAAGCTCTTGGCTAGGGTACCTTGTATGCCTCCAGCCTAGGGACAAGATTAGTTCCAAAACGCAGAATAAGTCTGAACCTCCAGATGGGGGCTAAGTGGCCACGGCTGTGAAGATTAGAGGGCTGCGGGGGCAGGGAGCCAAGAAGATCATTAGACTTCCAAGGCAAGAATGAAAAGTTGTTAGCGTTTAAATGAAATGTATTTAAAACGTTCAATGGAAGCAATAAGGAATGATGCTGAAATGATAAGAGCATTGATTTTCATTTACATAAATACCTTTGTAAGTTAACATATTGCATTTAGTTATGGCCATGAAGAGCAGATTGGAAACAGCTGAAGGACACGGGAATAAAGTGATAAATGAAATTAAATAGGCATGGGATGAAAGAGGCTATAAAATAAGATGGAAAGCAATAGGGGAGTGATCAGACTATAGGACTAGGCAACTGAACAGTCACTGAATCAGGGGAGATTTGATACACTATTGATTTTGGATGAAGCCGGGTCCTCTACAAAATAAAACACTGCATGTGCTGTGCGGCAACAAAGAGGACCGCTCAGCGTTTTGTTTTATTTGCTCCTTTTGACACCAACTAAGCTATAAGTTTATGCATACAAATCCTCAATCCTGCGGTATGAAGTAATAACAAGATGTGAACAAATACTGATGAGTTATATCTACAGGACTGAAGCAAAGGTTAAAAATTAATTCCTGGTCTTTTCCAAAACCTGACTTGAGAAATCAATATTTTGTATTTTGATAGAAGGGCTAAATCTAGTTACTTAAAGATACTCAGGTACTTCCCAGATGAATGTAAATCTTTATTAGAATTAAAAAGCCAGGACACAGTCAGCTATTACACTGGAGATGGAAAGAAAAAAAACAATAAAAAAAGGAGGGAGAGAAGAATGGGAACAAAAGGAGGGAAAAAAATAATTAGAGGATGGCATTGATTGATAAACTGTAACAGTAATGACATAAAGTTGTAAAGCTTTTATTTTGAGACAACAGATGGCTTATAATCTAAGACCCTATTTTATCTTCTATGATTTCATTTCAAGTTTTTCTTTTACACTATTCTTCTTATGGAAAATATCAAGGCTATACATATCAGAAAATTGTCAGCTTTTCTCAATAGGAAAGAAAGACCATCGCTACAAAAGCTTCTTCTGTTGTAGATATTTACCTAACTGATGAAAGGATTAAGTTCCAAAAGAAAGTTAAAATTCAACAGGGTAAGTGGTGCACACCTCAGTATTTCCGGTCTCACATTAGAGGCAGCCTTTATATAAGATGAACTTCAAAAATAATTGAAACACCTGTGTAAAGAGACGTGCAAGCCTGTTTATGGAGAAGGGGTTAAGGGAAGAATAAAGGAAAGGCTTAAAAGATTGTTTCTCTTTATATCTAGACTGAAAAGAGTCAAAACTAATACATTTATACATCAAAGAGACTCTCAAATATATCCTGCCAAATATAATTTATAAAGAAAAAGAATGGCTTATAAATAAGTCAAATATAATAAAATTGATTCATTGCGAAGTAATAAAGCCCCATCTGATAGCACTGGGAATACCAACTTATATTTTCAGCAAATATTTCTGATACTCAGTTCACTTTAGAAACAGCTTTATGCTCCCTTAATTATATTACCTGATAAATTATCTTAGTGAGTCAAAAGTAGGTCAGTAGTAACTCTGCACAGGGAACTTATTCCTTAGAAGTAATTAGCCTGGAACTTTCTGTTGGTCCTGTCAGTCAGAAGTAGTTCAGAGCCCTGGGGTTAATACTTGATTCTATATATACATAAGTATACACATTTTAAGAAAGGAAAAAAATCTATATTAAAATTGTAATAATATATACCCATAACATTTATTATCTTGTATATTGTAACTCGTATCTCTTATAATTGTAGAAGTCAAACATGACTTTAGTATTACAATTTTAATAGTTTCCTTCCTTTCTGAAAATGTGTATACACTTTTTGGAACCTTTTACTGTGAGCGTGTCTGTGTTTGCACAGTAGAACCTCCATAGCTGACCACCTCCCTACCTTGACCATCTCCTTAAGTTAACCTCATTTTCACAGACCAGACATGTACCACATTTACGTTTTAGTACAGTAGGCCTGGCTTCTTATTTTGACCACCTCCATATGTTGACCAATTTGTTACAGTCCTTTGGGTGGTCAACTTACTGTATATATTTCAAACAAGCTGATAGCTGGCCCTGATTATAGGAATGACTGGGGGTGAAATTGGCCAGACGCCTCATAGTTCCAAGGCATCAGAATAGGTCAGGGAAAGAAGCACAGGTGTAAGAGCAGATGCAGCCAGACAGGTGATATACAGGGACAGCCTCCCTCACTGTGGGTCTGCGCTTTATCTGTCCACTTGCTTCCTGTTTTACCTCAGCTATGGTACTTCTCTCTCTGCTTGCCACTCAGGCTCCATTAGCAAAATCATATCGGCTCAAACACTATGCATTTCTCCGGAGTCATTCATTTTGTCTCTGAAAGCATTCATGTTTTCTAGTTGTAGCTTACAATATCCTTGTGTTTGATGGCAATGGTAAGAAAGCACAGAAGAAAGGTCATTGCAATCAAATGAGTTCCAAAGAGAGAGAGAATGAGCGTCTATTATTTTCTCCATTTCATTGATATTTCATAACTGAAACAAGGTGTGGGATTTGGCATTCCTTTTATGAGTGTCTCCTACAAAGACAGTTTAGTTTGAAGCCTTTAACATCTTGCTCCTTTGATCTGAGGAGGCTCCTTGTCACTGGGAAGACTGCGTGCTGTTGGCATCTCGCCCACCTTTAATGCATTTTGGACTGTGGAGGCTCATGAATATTTGAAGCAGGGCAATGGCTGTGGATGATCCTTGGCACTGGATTTTACCATACATATAAGTAAATGAGACATTAGGTCCTGCTGACTTTAGAATGTTTGGGATGTGAGTTTGATAAGGAAAGTGAAGGCACCTCTGAGGAAAATACAGAAAACAATTTTATTTAAAACTACTTCTGGCCGACAATTGAACAGACTGATTGTATTGCAAGTGGCAAGTTTCCAGATGTTTTCTACTAAGTAAAAAGAAGACAGTGAGGGTTGTATGTGGTATATTCAAAGAGGAGGATGCTGATTAGTCACGAAATTTGAGTGAACTAAGAGTTCATTCAATCTTCCCCTGGGGTGTCCCCCTTTGATTAATTTCCTTTGCTCTCTGGCCTCAGAACTATAAATGTGGTCACCAAAATTAAGACTGGTTTCTAACATGAATTTACTCAGAGACAATGAAAAAAAGCAGTTCTGATTTAGAAAATCCAGGGTTTGGGTTGGATGTACAGATGACTTTTCAAGAAAATTTTTCAACTCCGAGATTCCTATAGTTGGGGTTCTCCTTCCCTCCTGAGAGGCCGTGAGGGACTTCTGTTTCCTTCAGTGATTCCATTTTTCCAGAAAGTGTTTTCAGGGGAGTGAGAAATACACATTCTAATCTGGGGAAATACTTGTCTGTCCACTCCCATAATTTCACAGGGAAAATGTTGATACTTTTAGCAAAAGTATGTCCAACTGTAAAAGTTTGCTTGATATTGTTCTTCATTTCTTTTATGTATTTCTTGGTCAAGAGAAAAAAAACAGCTTGGATTTTTCTAAATCTTACACAATGATATGCAACTTAGAAGTGTAAATATAGATAGATAGTGATACCGGAGTTTGGTCTTCCGTAGGTTCTTGGTCTTGGTGATTCAAGGAATGAATCCATGGACCACAGATCAGTGGTAAGACAGGATTTATTTACAGAAAAGAATACAGAAACACCAGAGCTCCTGGCAGAGAGAAAAAACCCAGGTCAGGGGAATAAAGCTCCCCCCACCCTTTCTCTTGGTTCTTTTTCTAGGGGTATATATAGTCCTATGGGTTCTTTGTAGTTACATTAGGCCAGGACTTGGTAACAGATGAATAGATGCAGTCCTTTCCACTCGGGCAAGGTAAATAAATGCATTAATGAATGGATACAGTCCCTTTAATTCTCAGGCCTAGGAAACTTACATGAACATGACCAGGCCTAGGAAATGGGGGGCTCCCTGTTCAGCCACAAGTGCAAGGGGAGGGAAACACTAAGGCACTGGTGTCTCCCCAGCAGTTGTCTGGTGCCTCTGGCTACCGGAGGGAGCCTCCTGCAGGTGCCCCCCATGCCTACCCTCCAACCCACTGGCTCCGCTGCCAGCTACCACACCAACACCACCAGGGCACCACCAACACCGCCAAGGTAGAGGAGGCAGATCCTCCCCTCAGCCCTACGGAGCTGGCTGGGGCACCACCCATCCTGTATCCATAGAACTAGTGTTTCTAACATGATCTATATGAGGTACAGGGCCATAACCAATACCCTGTGTCCACAAGTCTCATTGTCTGTGATCTAAATTCTCTGCAGCACAGGCCAACAGTGAAATCTGCAAACTGACTCCACTGTTAACTTAGGCAGACCAAATTGGTAACAATGACATTTCAGATATGCAATACTCAGTTAATCAAAAAACAGCAGCAACAACTAACCACCCCTGCAGAAAAGGAGAGTTAATCTTTAGGAAAAGTAAAACTTAAAAAATAAAATTTGGGGTAGTTTTCAATGTCAGATTACTTCAAAAATAATTGAATTTTCACATAAGTTTCAGAAACTCTTTTAAAGTTTTCTTAGCGTCCATGCCTCTACTGTGCTAGCTATCACACAGCCCTAATGAAACCTAATTAGGGTATGACAGCTACAAACCTAGATCCAGGAAAGAGCACCAAGAAATGCGGGAATAAAGAATTCTGAAACTTTATTTGTGTTTTATATAGTTTTACAATATTTATTAGGCAATGCAGTATAAATCACGTAACTTCTATTTTATGTGAAAATAAAAAAATACAACATGACAAAGAATAAAGGAAACAAAACTCTGAAGTACAGACTGTGTTTCTACCACACACTTAGCTCTTTTCATTACTTTTTTTTTTTTTTTTTTTTGCAGTTTTGGCCAGAGCCGGGCTTGAACCTGCCACCCCCAGTATATGGGGCTGGTGCCCTTCTCCTTGAGCCACGAGTGCTGCCCCTCTTTTCATTACTTTTTTCACTCTTGTAGACTACAGTCTGCTCATGGGATATTGCTTAACTTCTGCGCTCAATCCCTAAACTTGCACTCTCTGTTTCTGCTTGAGTTCTCTGGGTTTCAGTTCCTACCATATTCTGAGTCAACAACTCCTGTCCCTAGAATCAGGGAATGTATGTGCCACGTTCCAGTGTCCCAGTGTAACATCCTAGCCTCGGCAATAAAAAAATATGAATCTCATTGTAGTTTTCAAAATACGACGAAACTTTTCAAAAGATGTGTCCCATGTGTCAGACACTATCCTACGCGTTCAGATTTGTGGAGTCATTTAGTCCACAACAATCTCATGACGTTCGATTCATTAATAATCCCCATTTCACAAAACAAAACTGTGGCACAGAGAGGTTGATCTTACCTCTCAAAACCAAAAGGTAAGTGGAAGAGATGTGACTTGAACAAGCCAGGCCAACTCCAGACACCATGCTCTGAACCATGATGCAAGGTCTTCTCATAGGTGTAGTAACAGAGATTGTGTGAGTGTGTGTACAGTGTACATGGTGTGTATGCACAGAAATGTATACACTGAATACATCTAATGTATTATATATTCAGTATAGAATTTATATTTTAATAAAATAACAGAGAAACTAAGACCTCAAGTAACAGTTTGTGATGAAATCCCCCAATAACATGTCCACATTTTCTATGATGTCCTTGAAGTTGTTCTCCACCACTCCACACACACACACACACACACACACACACACACAGTATGTATGCACTTCCCCTCAAAACTGTGCAGTGTCATTTGTTTGTTTAGGGAGACTGTGGCTATGTGTGCACCCAGTTAGATGAGCTTACTGTCCTTGAAGTTGCAGAGGAGAGGCACACCTTCATCAAACCTTTATTCTTTCTTTCCTTTTTTTTTTTTTTTTTGAGCTGCTTTAACTCAGCAGTGACAATAGTAATTCTGATTATGACTAGAGCAAAGATCAGTAATGTGGCATAATTAGAAAGAGATTTCAGTTTGTGTTATTCAGTAAGAGGCATATAACACAGACTTTAGAGACTGCCTATTCTAACACTCCTTCTAGCTGGAGTGCCACCATCGGCAGTATTTCAAAGAGCTGTGCAAAAACAGTGTAGGGAAAGTCAGAGGAACACGAGCATGGTGCAGTGAACCATTTGCTACCCAAGATCAGATGTAATTATTTTTCTTAGTGTCTTTGGGACAAGCTGATGGGCTATAGGCCCCCTTTCCAAGTGGCAAAGGAGTGCTCAGTATAGCAAATGTCTATTTTTGCAGTAAGAATAAAAATTATTGGAGATGAGAAATAGAAAAAGAGATAAGAGTCACCAAATGGAAAATAAATATGGCCCATATGCCAGCAGGTTTTAATCCCCATCCTAGGGACAGGTCTCTGCTTTATCTTTTAATTTGACACTTAAAAAGATGATGTGAAGCATCTTATTTCTCACTGTGTGCCATATTTTTGATGGCAACATTAAAATAAAAGTTTTAGGGATTTTTCTTATTATGAAAGTTGTACATTTGTTGTACATTTGTTATAGAAATTTTGAAAAAGTAGAACTAGAAAAACTAAAGAAAATTGTCATCCCACTCCGTAATAACCATTGTAAGAGTTGGAGATATTTTCTTCCTCTGTCTGTGGGTTTGTGCCTGTGTTATGAGAATCTAATCATATACTATATACCCATCAACAAAGTCGTCTCTCTTAAAAAATTTTACTCACCTTTGAAGCTGAATTGTTTGATGATTGTTCGGAATGCCAAACAAATGTATGCATAATATGTTTATATTTGAACATGATCTATTTTTTTTCTGTCTTGGTGCACTTGATTTATTTTCAGATTTAAGGACAGGGAGAGGTAAAAATATCCATGTTTATCTCCTGTGAAGCAGCGTTATACATTCAAGTAAACATATCAGAAATAAGTTAGTGTTTTACATTGTCTTGAACACTTATTCAGACTTGTAGAAGAAGTGTTTCATTACCTTAGCCAAGGTGATTGACACTATGAAGCCATGCTGAACATAATTTCCATGCCCCAAGTTCCTAATTTTCAACATGTTTCAACACAAATTAGAGGCTACTGTCCCAACCTTTGTGATCTAAAAAATTTTCCAAAGCTTATATCCCCTTTAAGTCTGTGTTAGACATTTTTCTTGTTTAACTCCAAGAGCCTGGACAATCCTGAAACATTTCTATTGTCTGTGTACAGAGTGTACATAATAAATAGCTTTCTGAGATATAAGCATTGTTTGCTGGGAAACTGTCTTCCCAAAGGTGTATTAAATTGGGTAGAAACTGTTGCTGGTCGTCAGTGGTTTACTTCCAAATAGTAATATATCGTGTGTGTTGGCTCATCTAAGCAACATATCAGCGAGCTGTCTTCAGCAGCTGACATCAGTCTGTTCCAGACACATTTCCCTTGAAACAGGATGTGTAATATCTAATAAGTGATTGAACAAACCCTAAAATTATATGCAATACCCAACTGAGAAATCAATAGTGCTGGAGGCCTAAAGACATATTAGAGTTTTTTAAAAAGACAATAAATAATAAAAACAAATATCTGATTTTTCTAGCCTTCCCAAAGTAAGGTAAAATTAATCAAGAGTGGGTCCCTTCATCCTTTCATCATGAAATATGAATGAAAATAAGAAATCAGGACAATGCACTTGGGCCAGATGATCTTCTAAAGATTGTTTATCAGAGCCCTTTTCTTATTTACTGCAGCCTTTTCAAAGTCTTTGACTGGTAGTTCACTCTGTTCTCAGAGCTCATCTTAAAATGAACTCTCTTTAATCAAAATTATATTTTCAGGATAATAAAAGTAATGTTAGGTCCTAACTAGGCATGAGGGCTTTAATGAGCGGATAGGGGGAGGTGTGTACCTGAGAGAAGTACACAACTTGGAATAAAAGGCAAAAATAAGAAGCAAAATAAAATATTAACTTCGCACTAGCAAAAATTAGTGATGTGTTTCTGTAAAAAAACAGCTTACATAAATTTGGAACCTTGGGACATTCACATATAACTTCAAATTATCAAGTATGACAAAGGAATAAAAATAAATATATTTGACTACAGTATGAATTTTACTAATCGAATATGATTTTTCTATTTGAAAATATATTGATTGTTCACAGTGACATTGGACAATCAGACTTGGGAGGAAGAAAAAGAAAAGAAAAGAAGAAAAAGAAGCCCTACACTGATGAATATATTGATGTATTCATCAGGGTTCTCCAAAGAAACAGAGCTAATAGGATGTACATATCTATAATTATATCTACATCTAGATAGATAGGAAGATAAAGGGATTTAATTATATAGAAAGTGGCTTTTGAAGCAATTCAAATTATAATTTGAAATGATTATGACAAGTTCAAAGATATGTAATTGACAAGCTGGAGATCCAGGAAAGCTGACAGTATAGTTCCAGTCTAAATAATAAAATGGAAAATATTCATGACAGTTACAGCCCTCGATTTTGTAACTTGTCATGTGACTGAAGTTGGTATTTATACTACTTTCTTCCACTACCAATTCTATACTTCCTTTGCCCTCAGCAAGCACCTTAACTGGTTCTTTACCTTGTAAATTGACCCAAATCTCCATTCCCGGAGGATCTGGACCATTAGTAGTCATGGCCAAATTGAGTTGTTGCAGTATTGCACCAACCTTAATCATAGGGCATGAAAATCCTAACAGACTCCCTAAGGAATTGTCTGCATTCTAGAAGTGCTCTTCTTTACCTCCACTGTGGAGTAGCAGTCTGTGTCCCACTGGTAATTAGGATCAATTACCGCTCCCTCCCCAGCCCAGTAACTCCCTTTCTTGTCTGTTGATTCAGAGGTGTTAGGAACCCGAAGTGGCCAGGTAGCAGTTATAACTTCCAACTCAGTGGAATTATCAATGTGTCTCCTGGTACAAGCATTCATTCTTTTGGAACCAAGACCTCTAGGCTAGCAGAGATCATAAGCAAAACCTTTTCTAGTAAGTTACTATAGGTAATAATAGTAACTTACTAGAAAAAGAAGTATTACTTCCATTTCCACCCCTTTCTATATCGGTGAATCCCGGCTATGGAAGAAACAACACCCTGTATTTAGTGCTGGTTCAGAGCACACACAGCCATCTGGAGAACCTGGCCCCAGCCCTGAACTGGTGCTGTAACTGCAACTTCAAAAGAGCTGTTACACCATTTTATCTAGCCAGCTGTTATAGGGTGATGGGAAACATGGTAAGGCCAATGAATTCCATGAGCATAGACCATTGCTGTCCTTTCAATTTTTTTTGCTATAAAGTGAGTTCCTTTGTCAGAAGCAATGTTATATGGAATACCAGGACAATAGATAAGGCATTCTGAAAGTCCCTGAATGGTATTTTGGGGAGAAGCATTGTGTGCTGGAAAGGCAAATCCATATCCAGAGTAATTACCTATCCCAGTAATGACAAGATGTTGCCCCTTCCATGATGGACGCTGTCCAGTATCATTAACCTGCCACCAGGTAGTTAGCTGATCACCATGAGGAACAGTGCCATATTGGAAACTCAGTGTTGGTCTCTGCTGCTGGCAGATCAGCCACTCAGCAGTGGCTGCAGCCAGGTTGGCCTCAGTAAGTGGGAGGCTGTGTTGTTGAGCCCATATGTAACCTTCCTCCTTGCCACAAAAGCTACTTGAATAAGCCCATTGGATGATGATGGGAGTGGCTAGAAAAAGGCTGAATGGCATCTATAGCATAAGTATATCCTCTTGAATATTAAAACCCCCCTCTTCTGAGGTCACCCTTTTATGAGTATTCACATGGGATATAAGTACCTTTGTATTTTTGCCCACTGAAAGAATTCTATCCAAATACCCCTTCCCCAAATTTTCTTCTCTTCAATTTTCCAGTCATGTTCTTTCCAAGTCCTCGACCATTCAGCCAAGCCATTGGCCACAGTCCATGAACTGGTATATAATCTCACATCCTAACATTTCCTCTTCCAAGCAAGTGAACAATCAGTTACATTATTCAAGGTTCTGCCCACTGGGAGGATTTTCCTTCACCATAGTCCTTCAGAGATGTCCCAGAAAGGGGCTATATAGTGCTGCACTATACCACTTTCAGGTGGTAGTTCTGTATCATGCAGAATCACTTATAATCCAGGCCCAGTCTTTGCCTTGTTCACCTGATCACAGATAGCTCCCATAGGAGGCCGCAGTTGCAGGCTGAGAGAGAAGGCAGTGTAATAATAGGAGTGTGAACATTGGCATTTTGTCCTCCTCTCTTCATATTACTTACTTGTGCCTTCAGGACCTGATGGGGCCAGATCTCACATAAAGCACTTCTGTTCTAGGAGGAAGTACTGCAGTGCACACCAACATTTGCTGCTTGGTTAGTCAGATAACACTCAGCTCATGATGAGAAGCTCAGGCTGCATAGGAACTTGGTAGCCTGTGGTTTTAGTATTAAATCTCTACTGAGGTCCAGTAGTAGGCCAACAGCTGTTTCTCAAATTGAATGTAGATATCTGCAGAGCATGTCAGGGCTTTGCTCCAAAATCCTAAGGGTCTGCACTATGATTCACCTACAGGGGCCTGCCAAAGG
This sequence comes from Otolemur crassicaudatus, assembly GCA_963574585.1. NCBI lineage: Eukaryota > Metazoa > Chordata > Mammalia > Primates > Galagidae > Otolemur > Otolemur crassicaudatus. Next base: position 11,686 of record CAUYQS010069085.1, on the reverse strand, counting down.
TTCTAAACAGCATCCCTGTCTACCACTGACCCTCCAAACATCATTAATAAATGTACTGCATTAAAGGCCAATTGGGAACAGTGTGCACAGCAGCCTTTTTCTTATTCTGAGCCCCACTCAAAACCAGCAGCTTTTCAGGCCGATCAGCAAGTGGGCCAGAGTAACACATTCCAATGAGGAATATGTTGCCTCCACTGAACCCACTAGGCAGTGGGGCAAATGAGGCATCTTCATCACTTGTGGGAGGGGCAAATGCAACAACCTGTTCTTCACCTTGGAAGAGATATATCAACAGGGCCCACACCACTGCACCTCTAGAATTTGCCCTGAATTTTCGTGATTCCCTGTCAGATTTATTCCCCACTGTTTGACATGCAAATCTCTTACCAATCATTTTAGAGTACTTTCTCCTTCTTATTCACTTGGTCCAATCAGCACAATATCTTTCATGGATGTGCGGTACCTTTTGGAAGGGAAATATCAAGAAGTCTAAATGGTGATTGAGGGACAATGACCTTCTGTTTGTATGATGTAAGGTAGATTTGTTTAACTGAGAAGTTTAACCTAAAACTTATCCACTTGTACAGATCAAGTAAGAATTTAGTGGACTTCCTATTTCATTTTTAAGAACACCATGGTCCACTAGCCAATGCCAGAGGTCAGGTGGTTCTGATCACTGCTTTGACTCTGCTTTCCATTATGGTAACCACATAACTTTGTTTGGGGGGCTTGAGAGCTGCCACCCTGAGATCCAATTATTCCCATTCTCAGGACATCTAAGTATTCAAGTAAAAGTTGCATGCATCTCACTTTACGTGAAAAGTTAGAAATGAGTAAGCATAGGGAAAAAAGCATGTTGGTAAATCTAAGATTGACTGAAAGCCAGCCCCCTTGCTCTGAATAGTTAGCCAAGTTGTGAATGAAAGGAGAGAGTTCTTGGTAGAAATCAAAATGCTATCCCAGTGAACCCACAAATGATAGAAAGTGAAACAGCCTTATTGCAGATACATAGAAAGTTTTGGTTATCTTCATAAAATATCAAACCAGCCACAACCAAAGCATAATTTGAAGCAAGGTCCTAACTCTCTTCAATTCTATGAAGGCTAAAAGAAATGAGAAGGCTACAGAAGAACATTTAAAGATAGCAGAGGTTGATTCATGAGGTTTATGGAAAGAAGCTGATATAGAAGTGATAGCAAGTTATCCAAAAGATCTTTGATGAAGTTGGCAACACTAAACAATAGACTTTCAATGCAAACAAAACAGCCTCATATTGGAAGAATGTGCCATCTAAGACTTTCGTAACTAGACAAGAGAAGTCAATGCCTGGCTTCAAAGATTCAAAGGACAGGCTGATTCTCTTGCTGGAGGATAACACAGCTGGTTACTATAAATTGAAACCAGAGTTCATTTGTTGTTCTGAAAATCCTAGGACCCTGAAAAAATTATGCTATGTCTACTCTGCCTATGCTCTAGAAATAAAGCAACAAATCCTGGATGAAAATACATCCATTTACAACTGATTTACTGAGTATTTTAAACCAACTGTTGATACCAAATCCTAAAAAAAAAAAAGAGAGAGAGAGATTACTTTCAAAAGTACTACTCATTGGCAACATATCTGGTCACCCAAGATATATTGTGGAGATGTATAAGTATCTTAATGTTGTTTTCTTGCCTATTCATAAAGTATTCATTTTATAACCCATGTATCAAGTTGCGATTTTGATTTTCAAACCTTATTATTAGAAAACATATTTTGTAAGGGTATAGCTGCTGTAGATGGTGATTCTTCCTATAGATCTGCACAAAGTAAATTGAAAGTCTTCTGGAAAAGATTCATCATTCTCTGGCTGCCATTAAGAACATGCATGATTCATGGGGGTTCAAAATATCAGTATGGGCAGAAGTTTGGGCACACATAAAATTTTTCAATCATGTATGTAGCACTTGAACTAGGAGTTGAATTCTTGGACTCATCCTTTTCTTCTTCTACTTTAACCAGCAAAATTAGTAGCAATTGGGAAATATTATTCAACAGCTCTCCAAAAGTGTTTTAAAGTATCACATACTGTCACCTGTACCCCTGCTTTTCTTAAGTGGTTGATTAGGAGTACCCAATCATGATATTTTAACTGTCTCTATTGCCTGATAACAACAGGGACACTTAGAGCTCTCTTTACTGTTGGAAATTAAGAACTAATTCCAGAAAGCCCAGACTTTATTGGGAAAAATGCATCCTCAATATTCCATTTTTCTAGAGCCACTCTCAGTACCAAACTCTGCATTAGGGTTCTCCAAAGAAACAGAACCAATGCATGTGGGATGTGTGTAGGTGTGTTTGTGTTTGTGGGTATGTAGAGGAAGAAAGAGAAGGGGAAATCTATGATAAGGAATTGGCTTACATGATTGTAGAGGGTGATAAGTTCACAGACCTGCAGTCAGTGAGCAGGGACTCAGGACAGCTGATGGTGAAGGTACAGTCCTAGTCAAAAACCTGAGAATGATGAGAGCTCATTATGCAATTTTAGTCCAAATATTGATGGCCTTTAATTCTAGAAAGAGAGAATGTTTCAGTTCAAGTCTAAAGGCAGAAAAGAAATGAATGTCTCAGCTCCAGAAGCTCAGGAGGCATTTTCTCTTACTCAGCCTTCTGGTTCTATCCAGGTCTTTCTCTAATCATGTAAGCCTCGCCCACATGATGGAGCCAAAATGCTATAATAAGTCTATCAATGCAAAGGTGAATCTCATCCAGAAATACCCTCACAGACACGCTCCGAATAATGCTTGAACAAATAAATGTTTGGGCAACTATGACCCAGACACTGCATGAAACTATCCATCATAATCAATATCCAACATTTTTTGTCCAAAGCTGCTGCATGTTTAGGACATATACTATGCTGAATTCATAATTCTTATAATAACTTTTTCCTATTGTGTTGTAGAAAGTATTTCCCTTTTGAGACATGGATGACATGAAGGTGTGGCCAGAAGGAAAAATCCTTCTAACCCTTAAAAATCACTTTTCAGACTACTCTTTCCTCTCTTGTGATTTCTGACATCCTTATGAAATAGTTTGGGTAGGTAACAATCCTTGTTTGGCAGGTAAATACATGAAACCCCTGAATGGTTAAGAATGATTAACATGTGGTAAAGAAGAAGAGCCCAAGTGATTAATGCCATTACCTTATCAAACCTACCAAAGAGAGCTTTTGAAAGAAAGACAGAAGAGTAGGCGAGACACAGCAGAAATATCACTGGACCAGGGATCAACTGAGGTCTCAGCCTGGATAAAATCACATCATTTCTCTTGGCCCCTGTTTTCTTTTGCATATATGTACGTGTGTGTACATATTTATAAAATACATAGAAGTGTATCAGATAAAATTATAATATATTTCATATAAAATCTACTTTGTGTCCAATTCAGCAGTTTTTAGTAGAGCCACAAAGTTGTGCAACCATTAACATAATCCACTTTCATGACTCTGAAAAGCGTCTGTGTACATTAGCAGCCCCTCCCCACAGCCACTCCGGCTTTCCTTCCTCCAGCGTTAGGCAACCACTAATCTACCTTCTGTCTGTACAGACACCTATTCTGGACATTTCACATGAATGGAATCATTCAGTCATGGCCCTTTGTGACTGGCTTCTTTCATTTGGCAAAGTGCCAGGCATATTGGCTCATGTATCAGAGATTCATTCTTGTGATTAATGAAAAATATTCCACTGTATGAATATACCATATTTGGCTTATCCATTCATCAGCTTATGAGCGTTTTGGTCATTGCCAATTTTTGGCTATGATGAATAATGCTTCTGTGAACATGTCTGTGCAAGTTTTTGTACAGACATATGTTTTCAGTTCTCGTGGGTATATATACCTAGAAGTGGAATTGCTGGATCATATGGTAATTCTATGTTTAACTTTTTGAGGAACTGCTGAACTGTTTTCCAAAGTGTCTGCACCATTTACATTTCTACCAGAAGTAAATGAGGATCCAAATTTCTCTACATTCTTGCCAATGCTTGTTATTATCTGTCTTTTTGATTATTATAATCCTAGGGAATATGAAGTGGTATCTGATTGTGGTTTTAATTTACGTTTCCCAGGTGGCTAATTATGTTTTGTCTGTTTTTGTGTGTATATTGGACATTTGCATACATTTTTAAAAAATATCTATTCAGATCCTTTGTCCATTTTTAAACTATTATTTGTCTGTTTATTACTGAGTTGTAAGAGTTTTAAAAATTTATTCTAAATACAGGTCCCATATCAGAAATGTGATTTGAAATAGTTTTTCTGTTTTGTAGAGTTGTCTTTTCACTCTTTTAATGGTATCCTTTAAAACACAGACATTTTTAATTTTGATAAAGTTCAATATATCTACTTTTTTTCTTCTGTAGTTTGTGCTTACTTTTGTATCTAAGAAGGCTTTGCTTAACCCCAAGGTCACAAAGATATTCTCCTAAGAAATTTATAGCTTGAGCTCCCTTAGCTCTATGATCCATTCTCAATTATTTTTTGTTAATGGAATGAAGAAAGCATCCAAGTATATTTTTTACATGTGGATATCCAGTTATTTCAGCACCATTTGTTGAAGAGACTAATCTTCCTTCACTGAATCATCATCAGTTGACTCTGTATCCACAGAGACTATTTCTGTAGTTTCATTCTATCCAGTGATCTGTATGTCTACCCTTATGCTAGGACTGGACTCCCTTTTCTCATAGGTAAAATGTAGGAAATGAGGGTCCTGGTCTATGAGATTTCCATGGCCCCTAAGCTCCAATGTCATCTGCTATAGGAACAAAACTACCGTAGATGATGAACTACCCCCAAAGCATCCAGGGGCTCCAATGACACTGTTACTCTTTCCTATTTGGTCTAAAATGTCCAACAAATCATTTTTAAATTAGAGATGATCTATTTTGTCCAGAAGGAAGCCCTTTCCCACTGTGTATTTTAATACTCACACACTAGCAGAAGTAAGTTTTTCATATCAGTTAGTCATCTCTTTAGAAGGCACAAAAAATAGAAGACTATTCAAACAGTTTAAGCAGCTATGACAAAAGGTAAATATACGATGAAGCTCTTTAAATGAGAGAGAAAATCCAAGAGTTGAATAATAAAACAGTGTTGCAGAGAAGGAAGAATGTGAAAGGTAGGATAGAAAGAATAATTTTAAAGAAATACCAAGGCTAGGAGAAGATTCTGTAATTAATCAAAAAACTTATCTCTGAGTGCCCTGAATTTGAGGTAAGGAAGAAAATGACTAAGTCTTATAGTACAATTAGAAAAGACAACTTTTCTAAAGACATTAAGAGTTTCTTTACAAGTTTTAAACTCCACAAGAATTCATATTGTGTGCATTTAATAAGATTTTGAATGAAATAAAAGGTACCATCCTTGATAATTGGCTTATAAATTATATAAAATTATTGATATTAAAACGTAATATAATTGATTAATGATAAATTTGTAAAATTGTAACTCTTTAGAGGTGATTCTCTGTTAGACCTGAATACTGATATCCAATTATGTCATTTTTATGGTGATCTGAATCAGGACAGGATTAAGACAAAAGGAACACATGGCCAATGTATTTTTTAGCCTCCCCGTAAATACCAGTGATCTCAATCAGAAACTAGGCAGGACATCTAAAATATCTCATAGGAGTCTTTAGAATTATAATTCCCATGTATAGATAGCAACACTAAGTAGTTGCTGAATGATAAATCATTTATTCATGTATTAAATTAGAGTAATAAACAGGACCAGGGTCCTGAGATGGTCTTTGGGCAATGGTTTTTGAACTTTTCTCCAATTTATTCCAAACAATCTAGAAATAAGGTGAGTGATGACATAATGATGACAATAAAGTATCCTTTCCTTATACAGTTTTTTGTGTAAATATTTTTTTATAAACTATGAATAAAAGTCATGCTTGTTTTATAAGTTATACAAAATGGGAAAACATTGATCTGATCAAAGTTTTATGATGAATATCTTGCCTTTGACCACAACTAATTAATTAAATATTAATAATAAATGAAAAGCAAAACTAAAAATATCCAAAGCAATAGCAATATGTCATAATTGAGGGCCTAGCAATTATGATTATGACTTTAGAACACTAAATCTGATTTTGAGATATATGGACTTAGAAGTCTTTCTACTGTCAATCTGCTCTTTACTCTTTTTACACATATAATTAAAAATTAACTAATAGTTTTCTAGGCATGTCTGACTTTGTTTTTCTAAAAATCCTCATAATGAGATTTATAGTCCTTCATTAGTATAATCAAGCTGCTAGAAACTTTGACCCAGCTGTTCACCTATTGAATATTTTCTTCTCAATTTTTGTTTGTCTTAAACAATGACACTGCTTCAAGTTAAGGTCTTCTGCTACAGCATGAAATTAGAGGAGAGAAATTTTTCGTATTGGGACACAAACAACCTATAGTAATTATGTAGAGTGCATGAGGGCCATAGGTGTGCACTTAAAAAATATACAGTTTTGTTTAATTCTACTTTTGCTGCCTACAACATTGACTAGAAAGATTGGTGTAGAATCCTGTGGATATTAAGAACTGTAGCTTTTAGTCAGGAAGCCTTTCTTTTTAACAGAAAATACAGCAATACAATGGATGCAACAAGTATCTTAAGTATAGAGAAGAGCAGTGTCCATATGAGCTGCGATGGTTTGCTTTGAAAGGTTTGAAAAATAACTTTAAAATAACAACCAAGCATTATGAAGTGCTCGCTTCAAGATTTGTATTCTTCCAAGGACTTTGCACTTACTAAGTCACTGAACCTTCAGAAGAACAGGGCAAATTAGATACTATTCCTATCCCAATTTTAAACATGATGCCCTAAAGGCATAAAGATGGTAAGAGACTTGTCTATGTTCACTTCCCTCTTCAGAGTCAGAGCCAAGATTTGAACCCAAAGGCCAAGCTCTTGCCTGTTTCATAAATATTCCTTCCAGCTATGCTCCAGAAAATTTAGGGCATAGTGGAGAAATTGCAAAATTTAGAGGAGTTTTATACATACTGAGAAAGGAAAGACATTTCTTTAGGAAAACAGAAAGAAAAGTATTGATCAATATATATAAAGTCAAGTGCCCCACCTTATTTAATCGTTCACAACAGACTAGTCAATTAGGTATTATTTTCGTCCATTTATACAAAGGAGGAAACCAAAATTTTGGTAGGTAACTAACATGCCAAATATGTGCTGCTAGGTTGAGGCAGATCTTGAAATCTTGATCTCAATCGTTTTAATCCCAAGATCTGTGTCCTTTTCACGGCATAATGCTAGAGAGTAGATGTCATGGTAGAATCAAGTCAGACAAACTATCCTTTCAGAAGAACAGTTAGATTGAGTTTATGATGTATAGTACCTGAAGAGTTAGCTATAACCAAATTTAACCTAGAATATGGGGGGGAGGGGGGAGGGGGTGGATGGATTGAGGGAGGGTGATTGGGTGGATCACCTCTATGGTTTATCTTACAAGGATACAAGTGACTCTTTCTAAAAGTAGAATATAAATGTCTTAACACAATGACTAAGAAAATGACATGAAGGCTATGTTAACCAGTTTGATGGAAATATTTCAGACTGTATATGAAAACACCACACTGTACCCCATGATTGCATTAATGTACACAGCTATCACTTAATTCAAAAAAAAAAAAAGGAGTTAGAAAAGTGCCCCTCACGGAATGATAGAAGACTTAGTTGTCAAGTATGTTATAGTAAGTAACACTAAATGCAGTAATAGATAAGTGTCATATTCTCAAAGGTATAACACACACACACACAAACTCACACACACTCTCTCTCTCACACACACACTCACACACACACTTGTTCCTTGCTCTCATCACATTGTCACAGTTCAGGGCAAGTGGTCCTTAATCAGAAGCCTAATCACCACGTAGTCTTCCAGGGGTCCAGGGTCTGTCTGTGTCATGGGCCTACCTTTCCTTAAACCGTTGAGGTTACGGTCACTAACTTCATAAAAACAAAAAGATAAGAAAGGATCCTAATGGAGAATTTTTATTAGCTAGTCTTAGAAGAAACCTTCTGCACTTCCACTAACTTCTCACAGCCAGAACATCCACGATATAGTCAAAGTGGCCTGTAAGAGAAAGAATACAGTGCTGAGGCTTGGTGACAGTCCCTGACAGAGAGGCTGGGGTCAGGAAAGCTCTGCAGTCGAGAGAGACAGCGATTCAGTGCTCATGACAGGTCACGCTCTGTCTGGCCCTGGCCGTACTGTGTACAGCACAGACAAGGTTCTTGCCTTCTCTAATCCAGAGAAGGGAGGAGACAGGAAGTAGGCAGTAGGGAAATGAACAAACCAGATCCATTCAGACGCTAAGTGTTTTCAAAAGAAAAAGAGTTCTGACAAACAGGCTCCAGAGAGAAGGGGCTGCTGCCTGAGGTTGGGTGGTTAGGAAACACCTGTCTGAGGGCTGCCATTTGAACAGATTATCAAGCGGCAAGGCACACAGAGATCTGTAGAAACTGTATTTTGAGCAGAAAAAGCCTCTGGCCCAAAGGCACAAGAGGGAGGATGAGCTTGCTGTGCTGAAGGAACTGACCACAGGTCAGTGGGTTAAGAGTCCAGAAAATTCAATACATTTATACCAAATGAAGTCTTAGAGGAAGATAAAGAGCAGTCTGATCATGAAAGTTCCAGTAGGCCTAGGGAGGAGGTCGGTTTTGTTCTGAGTATACTGAGAACCTCCGGGTGTTTTATTCTGGAAGGGATTTGATTTAGCTGTCTTCACTTTCCTTCCTCCAGAACCAGACCACTCTAGAAGACTGTCATTGTCCCTTTCTCTTGTATTCCACACCATTTTCCCTGCTTCACTCATATCAGCACTTAGCTACCTGGCAGTGTGGCTATGTTATTTCCTTAACGGGAATGTAACCTCCTGGAGAGCAGACTTATGTGTGGCTCCCTCGGTAAGAAGCATAGTTCCAAGAAAGCACTTTGATTTTGAGTAAGTGCATAGCTAAGTGAATGATGAATAAATAAATAAAGGAAGAAAAAAATAGTTAAAGGGCTAGAAAGCAGTGTTGCCACAACATGCTCTCACTTTTGCTGTCATTGGATCCACACGAAAATTTTGGGTTCATGGGGGAGAGTTTGGTAACTGCACAATGATGAGAGATTAGCAAAAGACTCAGAGAGGAATGATGCTTTGGAGGCTGAGTGCTGGGGAGAATAATGGAACAACTTTAGAAATAGGGGATCAGGGGGTAGAGTCAGTTTGGAGTAGGGAAGGGAGGTGGTGAGAGAAAGCTATGTCCTGATTCAGCTGATAAAAGGCAGAACCAAGTGGAATCCCCAGTAGGCAAGTAATTAAAGGTTAAGTTGTGTGGTGCGGACAGAAAGAGCTGCAGGAGTTCAGAGAAATCTAATAAAGAGAATGGATTTAGGACTGAGGAATGAGAATAGACACTGAGGTCACAGAAAGTTAGACTGCTAGGCAAAATGACACAAAATATTTACCGAAAATAAGGAGATAATGGAAAGAAAGGAAAAAGTAAGTAATGAGAAATAGAAAGATACCAGTATATATCAATTAAGAGAGAAGAAAACCAAGACGAAAAAAACTAAGGCCCTGCTGTCTTCTATTCATTTGATTACAAAATAAAATCACTGCCTGCTTCTCACTAAATCTTCCTTTCCCCTACTTCCAGAGCAGGGACATAGGTCTATATTAGAAGATGCTCTTTCCCACCTCCTCTTAAGTTACCTCATGTGTCTGGTTCCAGACTGTGACCTGTGACGGATATTTGATTTCCAATACGAGGCTCTGCTGAGTTCTTTCCTCTCTGGCATAGTAACTGGCAGTGTTTAAACAGGTGACTACTTTGTCATCCTGGACCCTCCGATAACATAGAGTACGGGCAGTAGAAATATCTTTGTTGTTTTAAGTCCCTGAGATGTTTGGGGAGGTAATTAGCATAACATTTATCCTGACAGAGGAGCTCATAGTCAGGGGGAGTGAGAAAGGACATACGTGGCGTGAAACTGACTCCTGTAATCTGGACAAGTGGGGAAACTGAAGACTATTATAAAAGAAAGAGACGTCAGGTGGGCAAGTGATACTGACCAACTTTCTAACTTGTTCCCAAAGACCTTGCAGTAGGCGACCCTGGAAGCCTCACTGCCTCCGTGTTTATCTACCCATCGAGGGTCCCTCTGGTGCAAAGCCAGATAGAGCACTCCTTTAGGATCCCAGGGAACCCCTCTCCCCGGCTGCCCCTGCCACTCTCCCTGACTCTTCCTCACAGGTAATGGGAATCAGGTTGCCTGCCCTGAGGATCAGAAAGTGAAGGGGACAGTCTGTGGTGTTTCCAGATCTCCAGCACCACAGCGCTTATGACAAAGGGGAAAAAAGACCCACAGATAATCACAACCAAAAGCATAAAGTAGGACAATGATTTATAAACAGGAGAGCAAAAAGCTTGATTGGGTTCTGACAAGAAGGATATATTTAGGAAGATAAAACCAAGCTTACAAGAATAAAGCAGAAATTGATTTTCCATATGAGGCCTACCAACATAGAGATTAGTAAAAGGAAAAGAGAACAAAAAAGAACTAATCCATTTTCCTTCCCACAATGTGCAACATTAGTGATTTTTTTTCCCTTGTTGAGATGATGAGGAGGGTAGAAAGAAAAGGAAATGAGTATCTTCTTTTAGATCTACCTTTGACTACTGATAGCGACCTAATTCTAAATTTTAGGAATGATACTAAATACTCTGTTTGAGATAGTGCTTTCTGAACTATAATATTTACTGTGGACTGTGAAAACACACTCATCGCTTTTGATTTATTTTGATAATCACGATATCAAAAATCATCTGATGATCATGTTTTTAAAAAAGAGACTTTCTTCCTTTAAAAGAAAGTGGCATAAAACTAGTAAAACTAATTATCTTAGGAAATTTCTTTTACAAGAAAAGAATTCCTGCTGCCTAATAAAAAGGCCTTCTGAGGGTAGATGTTCAATTTGCAGTTGAGTTGTACCTAAATTACAAGCATGTGATGATCACACTATATCAAAGTCTAAATATAACAAAGCTGCCTTACTTTATTCATTGACTATGAAACAAGAGCTCAAGTTCATCTGGTCGTATTTAATAGGGAAAGATGTGTTTGGACAGATGGATGGAGAGATGGACAGATAGATGAATGGAGGTCCAGGCAGTTGGATGTACGGATAGATTTTTCTAACAAGGCAGCTTGGTATCTCTAGAGAGCATAGGTTTTGTGTAAAACAGACCCAAACAAAGAACCCTTGTGCTAAAGGCAATCTAATTAAGAGCTGAAATAAAAAGTCCGTTTTCCTGGCTTTAAATTTTGGCACTCCCACTAACTCCTATGCACAAGTTCCTTAGCGTTACTGGGTCATGAAATTCTCATCCATATAAGGAAAATTTTAACACTTATACCAGTTTGCCAGCAAGATACACAATAGCTATTATCACAAATCTCAATTTTCTTTGAATTTCTTATTTAAAAAGTTTATCTGAAAAGTATTTCTCTTTGCTTATATCTTTTTTTTTTTTTTTTTTTTTTTTTTTTTTTTGGTGGGGGTGGGTTTTACCTGCCACCGCTGGCAGATGGGGGCCGGGGCCCGGCCCCAACCTTTT